>PVJN01025565.1:0-29891 GCA_004026805.1 Lasiurus borealis | reverse complement strand
TTCTTCTTCTTCTTCTTCTTCTTCTTCTTCTTCTTCTTCTTCTTCTTCTTCTTCTTCTTCTTCTTCTTCCCCTCCTCCTCCTCCTCCTCCTCCTTCTCTTCCTCCACCTCCTTCTTCTTCTTACAACTGGTTGCTTCTTCTTGGCTTTCTAGCACTCAGTCTTTTTAAAATAGACGATCCCACCAACAACAAGGGAATTGTTGAGACTTAGTCCAAAGTGATCTCATTTTTAACCTAATTTAAGTCAATAATAGCCACTTCATGAGCTACCTTTTCCAAGGATGGCTGACTTTAAATATAGAATTCCCATAAATGGTAATCATTAAATTCCAAAGAATTTTACTATTGGTGGAGTTCCAGGTGCCATGACAAATTGTAAAAGGATTGCTTAGGTTAAAAAGAACTCCCAGCACCTCCTGGTTTCTCTACTATACCTCCTCCAACATAAGCAACTGCTCATGAAGGGAGGCTGAGCATGGAATAAAGTGACTGAAAATAAGTACTCATTTTTTTAAAGAAAATTAGAACTCTTTTAGAATCTTATTTTCCATCTTCATTCAGCTTTTATATTTCTAATCACTCTGAGATTTGGCATTTAGAAACAAATAAGAACAAATATATTTATCTCTTATTCTATAATAAATACTGTCCAGCTCTACCAGAACATCAGCAGAATCTGACTCTTGATTTTTTTAAGCACAAAATAAATGTGTTGATAGGATTTCTGGGGCCTCACAAATTTGATGGGAAGGTTGTTGCATCAGATGTGCAGGAGTGAAGAGGTCAGGCAGCAGAGGGTATAGCTAGGGTCAAGCACCAGGAGCAGTGTGAATGGGAAACCACTTGACACTGCTGCAACCAGTATGAAAAATCTGCTTCAGGTTCTTTGAGTCACACACTCAAGGTTCAAATTATGGGTGGGGCATCTTGTTGGCTAAACCTAAATCATCCCCACAACGGAGAAAGGGGAAAAGAAAGATGTTCCCTTTGGGCTTCTTTACTGAGAAGTAGAGTCTTGCTACCCACCTAATTTGTGATTTATTTCAAGTAGCAGAAGTGTTCATATATCCGATAAGCTTTGCCCCCCCCCCAAGAAAAAACGGGGGTGTAAAATATTAGCTCCGTTGGGGATCCAATAAGTCAGCTCTTATCTATGCAGTACTATTTCATAGCTTAAACCAAACCATTGTCTTTTTTCTTCTTCTAATAGCTTTGGCAACAGATTTGTTCATCATTTTGCCTTTCACTTCACTTTGATTTATCACTTTACATAAATTATCTTAGGCAACTCTAGACTTTCTATAAACTTATTTGGGATAAATAAATTATTTTTGTCATTTGTTCACTTTCACTATCTATCTTCTGTGAGATTGTGCCTCCATCACAAAATGCACATCTTTGATCCCATTGGAACCCCTATTACTTCACATTTTAAAACTGATTCTGTTGCTAAGTTGGCAACAATATTCATACTCTTCCATGGAATATACCCCTATGTCTGGACTCTTCTTATCTCTCATTTCTCTCAGTGGAGAGGTAGATGAGATATGCCCATGTCCCTCAGAGATGCCCAGAGAGGGGCTAAAGCACTATAGCAGTCCTCTTGTGGGTGGTGCCGGCATAAAGTACAGAACCAGGCCTGAGCCTTCTCTTCCTCTTCCTCTGTCAACTGATCAGGGGGCTCTTGGTGTGAGGTCACAATTGCAGACTGAGAGAATGGAGGCAATGTGGCAGAAATGAGCACCATTGGCATTTGGGTCACTTCTTCATGTCATTTACTTGTGCCTTCCCAGCCTGCTCAGGCCTAATCACACTTAATACCATTTCCTTTTAATGATGGAGTGTTTCTGTTTACACCCAACTTTATGGCTTGGTGGGTCAGAGAGCATCCAGTTAATAATGGCCAATTTGGGTTACGTGGTAACTTGCTAAGCATTCAGTCTCTACTAAAGCCGTGCAGCAGTCCAGGAGCTGTTTCTCAAAAAGAGAGTAGTTATCTGATAAGGGCAGGGCCTTGCTCCAAAAACCTAAATATCTGGCACTACAGGACCAGCCAACATCTAGAACAGTGGTCAGCAAACTCATTAGTAAACAGAGCCAAATATCAACAGTACAACAATTGAAATTTCTTTTGAGAGCCAAATTTTTTAAACTTAAACTTATTCTAACACCACTTCTTCAAAATAGACTTACCCAGGCCATGCTATTTTATGGAAGAGCCACACTCAAGGAGCCAAAGAGCTGAATATAGCTTGCAAGCTACAGTTAGCCAATCACGGGTCTAGAGCATTCCTATATGCCACTGGCACTTCAAGCACCTTTGGATCTGCTGGATCAGAGTAACTTGCATAGCAGCCTGAGCCAGTTCACAGACTTCTCTTGTTCTGGGCCCACTAATTTTTGAGTCACTCGGTAAATGGGCCACAGAAACATACTGAAATAAGAATATATTGCTTCCAAAATCTAAAGAGGCCATTAGGCATTATGTGTCCTTCTTGATTGTAGGATGGGCCAGGTTCAATAACTGATTCTTTCTTTTAGAAGGGGTATCTCAACATGCCCCATACCATTAATTCATGGAAATTTCAGCAAGGTAGAAGACCCCTGAATGTTAGTTATACTTATTTTCTATTCTATGTCATACAAATGTCTTAATAAAAAGCTTAAAGTGATTTCTGCTTCTTTCTGACTAGGTCCAATCAACATAATGTAATTAATCTAATGGGTCAGTGTGACAGCTTGTGGAAGGGCAAGGCGATCAAGATCCCATGAGCCAAATAGGTTAGAGAATTGATATACCCCAGAGATAGGACAGTGAAGCTGCATTGTTGGCCTTGGCAGCTGAATGCAAATGGCTTTATGAGACCTTGTAGACAGATTTGGAGAGAAAGTCCTTGCTAGATCAATAGGGGCATACTAGGAACCAGGAGAAGTATTAATTTGCTCAAGCAATGAAATCACATCTAATACAGCAGCTGAAATTGAAGTCACCACCTGGTTTACCTTATGACAATCCACTATCATTGTCCAAAATCCATCTGTCTTCTGTACAGGCTAAACAAGCCAGTTGAATGGGGATGTGGTGGGAATCACCACCCTGTGTCTTTCAGGCACTAATATCTGCAGTGCCTCCAGGAATGAAGTATTGCTTTCCCCCCCTGTTTTCCTAGTAGAGTCAGTTCTAATGACTTCCACTTGGCCTTTGCCACCATATTAGCTCTTATGCCACAGGTCAGAGGTCCAATGTGGGAATTCTGCCATTTGCTAACTATGCCTTTTCCAATTATGCATCTGAAACTGGAGAAACACCACAGGATGGGTTCGGGAACCCACTGGACCCACTGTAAGATGGACCTGAGCAAAACTCCATTGATCACCTGACCTCTATATGCCCCTCTGACTGCTTGGCCACTCTGATATTTTGGGTTTCTTGAAATTCGTGTTAATTCAGAACCAGTGTCCAATAATATCTGAAAGTTCTGATTTTTCTTTCTCAAAATTTCAGTTACCTTGGTAAAGACCATAGGTCCCTTTGGTCTGAGACCTTGTAGACAAAATATGATCCTCCCATCTTTTTAACTTATTGGATTCCTTTACACAGGGAGAAAGATTAACAGTATTCATATTTGGCAGTGCATCAGATCCTTCCTCAAGAACATCCAGCCTCGTAACTATAAATAAGAAAGAGACAAGAAAGTCAATGAAAAATTAGGCAAAAGTCTTAAACAGACACTTAAAAAGAGGGCATCCAAGTATCCAATAAGCAAATGAAAAGTGTTCAACATCATCAAATAAAAGGCAAATTAAAGCCACAATGAGATACCTTTATGCATTCATTCGCTTGACTAAAATTAAAAAGACAACTAACAGCAGGCATGCATATGTGTATCAAAAGATATGTACAAGTGCATTCACAATAACAACATGTGAATACTCAAAAACTGGAAACAACACAAATGATATAACAACAAAATATGGTAAAGTGCTTAAAATAAAGTACTATACAGCAATGAAAAAGAACCAATCACAACACAACATTTGGATGAATCTCACAGACACACTATTAAGCAGAAAAGGGCAAATAGAAAAGTGTACATACCGTATAATTACTCATTAAAATTTCAAACTTAGGCAAACTTATTCTGTCATGGTGAAAGTTTAAAAATAGTAGTTAACTTTGCAGAAGGTTTAATGACTATGAGACACCATGAACGAGTTTCTGATGTGGTATTAATATTCTGGTTAACATAAGGCTTATAAGTGAATTTTGTAAAATTCAGGGGACTATACACATACACATTTTACTCTCTATGTATGTTTACTTCAATTAAAGTTTTACTTATAGCAAAGTCTGAGGAATATGTATGGGAATGAATTTTAAGACTTCCTGCACTAAGACAGGAAGGAAATGATTATCAGAATAGGTTCTCGTGATGAAGTTAACAAAATAACGAAATTCACACAGATCTCTAGTAGTGATTAATTAATTGATCATGAGACCATTAGGACTAAACCAGATGGATAATTTACTAAGGTACTAATTGATCTGTATAATAAATAAAATTTTAAGAACATCTAGATCTAGCAACAGAGGTCTAATTTGAGCCTATGATAACAGTGAAACAGTTTTTCACTGAATTCTCAGACTTGTGTCAGTTCAGATACTCAGAGTCCCTTGACTGAATGGAAGCCTAGTATATTTGAGGTAATAATACAAGTTTGTATCACAATTTTCTCTCTGTCCTTCCCTAAAGGACCTGTGGCCATTTGCCTGTACATAGGGAAAAGAAAAACTCGCAGCTATTTTGAGAAAATTTGAACCCTGACTTTGAGCTAACTGCTTGATTCCTGGTACCCAGGATGTCACTTCGGTCTAATAGTTATGTGAGTCAGATAATGAATGTTTAAGTTTTTTCCAGGGCCTACACCATACTGTGAGCCTATTTGTCTAAGAGGTTTGCTTAGTAATTGGGAGAAGGACCATATTAGCTCCCTGATCCATGACAAGATTATAAACCCTGGGAGAACAAAGGAATTAGTGATATTGTAGATGGTCTTAAAGATTTAAAGGTGCTGATTCCTAGCACATCCCTATCTAATCTATACTGAACCAGAAATTCTGGAAGTATTGTCTAGCATGCTAGGCTTTTAATGAGCCCCCTAAGTGATTCTGATGAACAGTTAAAGTTAGAGAATCATAAATATAAAGAGGGTGCTTATTGCTCTATCCCAAAAATGAGAGAACACAAGAAGCACATTGCTTTAAACTGGAAGGAACAGTACATTCTCAAGTAGTTGAGAGTTACACCAGTTCTTCAGATCTGTACCACTGTTTAGTCCCAGATACCTTGTTCATCTCAATAATACCACAGGACATCAACTGGTTCCCATATTGGTGGTATTATGCTTGTAGGAACTGCAGCAAAATATAATAGAACTTGGGTAATGTTATGAGTTACATGTCATCAGAAGACAAGACATAGTTCCCATAGAACTACAGACTTAAACCACTCCAGTGGAGTTTGTAGAGATCCTCAGAACCTAAATATAAAGTCATATTGTTACTGGATCTCTGTGTGTTGAAGTTAACAATGTAATTGAATGTGTTGTTTCAATCTGTTTACCAAGGCTCAGAGGAAGAGGTGGGTCTCTAACTGATCCAGGTGGATATTTGGTGCTCAGGACCTTGCAGATAACCTATGGAAGGTCAGTGTGTTCGATGGAGTACGTGGCAAATCAAAGAACAAAAATGGAAGCAGAGTTTTCTGATGGGTTAAGGTATGCCTTCTTAAACAAAAACTATATTCCTCTTGAGAAGCAGTCACTGGCTTGCTACTGAGCACTGGTAGATTGAACATCTAACCATGAAACACTTGGTAATCATGTCATTTGAGTAGCCCATAGCATGCAGCTGCGGTTTTATGTGATTTCTCAAGTCATAGATCCCGTGTGGGGACAGCAGGAGATAGCTGATCAATGATTCTCATCATTAATGTTTCTCTCTCTCTTTTTCTCCATTCCTTTCCTACCCTTTCTGAAATCAATAAAAATATATTTTAAAAAGAAAAACAAAAAAAGTGAGTACAAGCAAATCCTGGAGATTCAAGTAAATTACATAAGTATGTGAATTACATCCCCACTGTGCCTGTCCTACAACACTGCCATCTCTTCCAATTGGCCGCTTTCCCGAGTTCTCTGTGTTTGTTCAATGTACTCAGTAACAAAACATTCATCGTACAGGGACGGAGGCTAAGCATGGACTCAGTCATAAGAACGCCTCACCAAAGCTGATCTGACCATCAGCACAGCTGAATCCTCATCAGACCAGCAGCAATGACCAACCCTTAGACTTTGCAAGTCTGCCAAAGCTGCATGGGGGGAGAGGAGGGTCAGCCAGCTGCCCCAGTGGTAGGTTGATTGCATTGGACTCATTCCATCATGAGGTGGGAAATGATTTTCCCTCACTGAATAAACATACATTCTTGATATTTGTTTTTTCCTGCTTGCCAATTTTACATGCCAGCTACGCCATCTGCGAACTTACTGATCATCTTATTCATCATTGTGAGATTTCACATAGCATCACGACTAACAAGAGAATTCACTTGATGATCAGGAAGAAAGTCAGTGAGCTTATGCTTATGGGATTCACTGGTTTTAACATTTACACCATTTCCCCAAACGGCTGGCCTTAGTGAATAGTGGAATGGTCTATTGAAGAGTGTCAGTCAGAGTGTCAGTAGGAGACTACCCTCAGGAAGGATGGCATGCTGTTCTATATGGTATTTGTTCTTTCATAGTCAGGAAAAGTGGTTCCAGGAGAAACCAAGATGGCAGCATAGGTAAACACCTAAATTGCTGCCTTGCACAACAATTTCAAAACTATAGCTAAAAGACAAAATGAACATCATCCAGAACCACAGAAAAGCTGGCTGAGTGGAAATTCTACAACTGGAAGGAAAGAGAGGGGCTCACAGAGACTCAGAGGAGCTACAAAAAGCTGAGGTATGGAGACACACATGTAGAGAGGACGGGCCGTTGGAGTGCCTGGCTGGCTTCCTTTAGTGGGAGGGAGACAGAAACTCCCAACTGCACTAAACCCCAGTTCTGACTGCACTGAATCCCCGTTCTTGGCAAGACTCATAAGGGGGGAGTCTGGTCTATCAAAAAAAGGGAGGAGTGCATAGAAATTCAGAGGAACTGGGAAAGGCAGAGGTCTGGAGACATGCATGTCAGGGCATGCAGAGAGGACTGACTGCTGATTGTGCTGCTGGCTTTCTCAAGCAGGAGGAAGACCAAACCTCCCAATTGCACTGAACTCTACTTCCTACTGCACTAAATCTCAGTTTCAGGGGAGACTCTGAGAACCCAGACTCATACAGGTCTCCAGAGCACACAGAAACTCAGGGGAGACACAAAAGGGAGAGGTCTGGAGGTGCACAGAACACTACAGGGATTACGAGGGACACAGAGATCCAGAAGCCTCATAGAGAAGTACTGACAGGAAGCCAAGGCTGTCTACTCAGCCCTGAGACTCTGCCCTATCCAAGATGACCACAGAGGCTTTCACAATTTTTCAAGTTTTGTATCATAAGGCTGGCTCCAGCACAAAAGTTCTCCTGGTATAGACACAGCTGATTCTCACAGCCAATTGGCCTGGAAGTCAATTCCCTGCAGTGATACCAACAACAATCAAGACTTAACTACAACAAGGCTGTATACACAGTCCACAAAAGGGTGCACCAAAAATGTCCACCTCAGGTAACTGGGGAGACAGAGGTACTGGGCCATATAGGACATCTAGCACACAAAGATACTCTACCAATTCTGAGAAGCAGCAAAAATGCAGAGATAAAGAAACAGATCATAAATGAAAGAAATGGAGGGAAACAAACAACTGGATATAGAGTTCAAAACCATGGTTATAAAGTTTTTAAAGAATTTCCTAGAGATTCCCCAGTACCCACCACAGCAGCAGGCATTGACGTGGCTTCCGTCAGAGCCACCATCTTGTGGGAGCAAAACCAACTCCTGGGTCAGAGTAGCAACAGCACCGGCTGCCGAGGGTTTCTCTGGCCAGTGTCTCTCCCTCTAGTCTACAGCATGGGAAATATCTTTGCGAACCTCTTTCAAGGGCTTTTTTGGCAAAAAAGAAATGCGCATTCTCATGGTGGGCCTGGACACTGCAGGGAAGACCACTATCCTGTACAAACTGAAGCTGGGTGAGATCATGACGACCATCCCCACCATACATTTCAACGTGGAGACTGTGGAGTATAAGAACATCAGCTTCACTGTGTGGGATGTGGTGGCCAGGACAAGATCTGGCCTCTGTGGTGCCACTACTTCCAGAACATACAAGGTCTTTGTGGTTGACAGCAATGACAGAGAGCGTGTGAATGAGGCTCGAGAGGAGCTTATGCAGATGCTGGCGGAGGATGAGCTCAGGGATACTGTCTTGCTTGTGTTCGCAAACAAGCAGGACCTCCCCAGTGCCATGAACACAGCTGAGATCACGGACAAGCTGGGCCTCCACTCCCTGTGCCACAGGAACTGGTACATTCAGGCTACCTGTGCCACCAGTGGGGATGGGCTCTGTGAGGGACTGGACTGGCTGTCCAATCAGCTCCGGAACCAGAAGTGAGCCAAACTCCTCTCTTCCCTCACTCCCTCCTGCACCCCTGCTTTCCTTTCATGTGGCAGATGTGCCCCTGTGGTGTGAGTGCCAGAAGCTGTCTCCATGGTCGGTCTCAGTGTGCTTCATCATGCTGTACTTGTGCAGACGCAGCCTGCAACCGGGTTTTTATTTAATGTAAATAGTTCTTATTTCCAATGAGGCAGTTTCTGGTACTCCTATGCAATATTACTCAGCTTTTTTTATTGTAAAAAAAAAAAAAAAGAATCAACCGACTGTTTAGTACTGAGAAGGGATTTTAGGCACCCAGGGCGGGGCCTCGAGGAGCTGCTTGAGATCACATCAATGCTCCTCCTCTAGGCTTTAAATCTGTGTTGAGATCTATTTTGGTGGTTTCTTTTTAACCCAAACTCAGTAAATTTTTTATAATATAAATAAAAGGTAAGGAGACACTTTAACACAGAAAAGGGAGAAATGTGCCTAGTGTAGGTTCTGTAGTAATGGCTTGAGTCCAGTCTGCCTGTGGTCTGTCTCACATCTGGAGTGTGCAGTGGGCAGAACCAGCCACAATACATTCTGCATGGTCACTTAATGGTCCCTGATTGGCTTTGTCTCGCTGGGTCATCTGCATCCCATAGCATTCATCCTTGTACCTATGTTTACACCACTGCCTATGAGGGTGAGCTGGGGGCTGCAGCCACCACTCAGACCCCTTGGAAGGACCCCAGCCTTCCCTTTAGTCAGTGTGGGTCAGTGTAGGTACTTTGGTGTGACCACTCTGACCAGAACAGGAGACCCCCATGGTCCCTACACATACTCACATGCTCCAGATTGTTTGGGTCTCACCAGTAGAAACGCAGACAGGTGACCAGTCATCTTAGAGTCTAGCTCCTCAGAGCCCCCTTCCACATGTGCTTTCACTCCCTCAGCCTGCAAGGGTCAGATTGAAATCAAGAACAACAACCTCTACTTTTTTCGTTTGTATTTTGATAAAACACTGAAGAAACTAGAGCTGTTAAGATTTATTTTAGGGAAAACCTCAGAACTGGTTTATCTGGTGTCGTGGAACCTCTTGCAATATACAATTAGTAATAAAAAAAATTTCCTAAAAAAGATGGTTAAATTTGGCAAGACTCAAGAGGAGATTTTTAAAAAGGAGCAACTAGAAATTAAACATACACTGATTGAAATAAAAAATATTATATAGAGACATAATAGCAGACTAGAGGAACGCAAGAATCAAGTCAAAGATTTGAAATACAAAGAAGCAGAAAACACTCAACTGGAAAAGAAAAAGAATCCAAAAATGTGAAGATAGTGTAAAGAGCCTCTGGGACAACTTCAAGCCTACCAACATCAGAATTATGGGGGTGCCAGAAGAAGAGAGAGAACAAGATACTGAAAACCTATTTGAAGAAATAATGACTGAAAACTTCCCCCACCTGATGAAAGAAATAGACTTATAAGTCCAGGAAGCACACAGAACCCCAAACAAAAGGAATCCAAAGAGGACAACACCAAGACACATCATAATTAAAATACCAAGAGCAAAAGACAAAGAGAGAATATTAAGAGCAGCAAGAGAAAAACAATTAATTACCTACAAGGGAGCACCCATATGATTGACAGCTGATTTCTCAACAGAAACTATGCAGGCTAGACAGGAGTGGCAAGAAATACTCAAAGTGATGAATAGCAGGAATCTACAACCAGGATGACTCTACCCAGTAAAGCTATCATTCAGAATTGAAGGTCAGAGAAAGAGCTTCACAGATTATAAAGGAGTTCATCAGCACCAAACCAGTATTAAATGAAATGCTGAAAGGTACTGTTCAGGAAGAGGAAGAAGAAAAAGGTAAAGATAAAAATTATGAACAACAAATACATATCTATCAACAAGGGAATCTAAAAATCAAGTGAATAAATCTAAAAATATGATGAACAGAATAAACTCATGAATATAATATAATAAAGGACATAGAAAGGGAGTGGACTGACAATTCTCAGGGGGAAAGGGGTGAGGAGGTGTGGGGAGATACTCGACAAAAATCATATACCTATAGATGAGGACAATGCGGAGGAGGCAAGGGCAGAGGATGGGGTGGGAGTTATGGGGGAAAAGAAGAAGAACAATTATAATAATCTGAACAATAAAGATTTATTAAATTTTAAAAAAGTGGTTCCAGGGACACAGAAGAGGAAGCAGTAACTCTCACCATTTTCCCAAACAAATCACTTTAAAAGCTTTTTTTTCTCCTCTCTCTAAGATGCTCGGCTCTAGAGTATCAAGGAAGAAAACCCAATCTGGTAAACCAATATTACTTCAGGCTGTTTTCATATTTAATTTTACCAGGCAAAAGGTAAACATTAGAGGTAAGTAATCCTGAATATTACTAGAGGGGCTGGAAGAAGATGATGAAACCATTTGAACTTCTCTAAGAACATTTTAAATGTTATAAAGACTTGAAAAATGCTACGCAAAAAGAGACATTTTAAAATTAATCAATAGCAGATGACAAGAGGTTCCACATTTTTAGTCATGCAATGTAAATTAAAACCACAATACTCAATGTTGGGTAGTATTTGGGTTAACTGGAACTCTCAGACATTGTTGCTAAGAATGTCAGATAGTACAACAAGCTTAGAAAAGAGCCTGGCCCATTCTGCTGAGGGAGAGCATGGGAGTTGACTGTAAAAGAAGAAGCCCAAATGAACTTTCTGGGGTAATGGATATTTTCCATATTCTCCAAACCTCATAGAACTCTTTACTTAAAATGTGTGATAAGTAAAAAGTAAATTGGATGTGTATTTTATTACATTCTAGAGGCCTGGTGCACAAAATTTGTGCACGGGTTGAGTCCCTCTGCCTCCTGGCGTTCAGGGTGGATCAGGGCCATCTTGCCAAGTCCTGATTGGGGGCAAATGGGGTCAGTGGCTGAGAAGGGACCGTGGGAGGGTTCCAGGGCATGTCTGGACCCATCTCACCCAGTCCAGATCTATTGGACCTTAGCAGCAAGCTGACCTACCCATTGGACCATCTGTTCCCCGGTGTTCAGTGCACATCATAGTGGCCGGTTAGGCCACTGCTTGGTTGAACACTTAGCATATTAGGCATATATATATATATATATATATATATATATATATATATATATAATGTTACACATCAGTGACTTTTAAATTAAAAAAATAAAATATTTTTTGTTTGCCTCATAATTTTAATATTTTTACAAGTATGTTAGTAATAGTCAACACTCTGGCCCAAAGCTTATGAAATATTAAAGCAAGGAATGTGACAAACCTGGAGGATTAATAAACACAACCAGAGGTTTGGCACATGAAACCCAAATTCAATATCCGGGTTAACCTCATTGAGGGAAGTGGCAAGCAAGTTGTTCTTGTTGTTGTTTTATAAATACGTATTTGTATTGATATCAGAGAAGAAGGGAGAGGGAGAAATAGAAACATCAATGATTGGAGAGAATCATTGATTTGTTGCCTCTTGCATGCTCCACACTGAGGATCTAGCCTGCAACCAGAGCATGTGCCCTGAGCAGGAATCAAACTTCGACCTCCTGGTTGATAGGTCAATGCTCAACCAGCCAGGAAGTTGTTTAATGTTATGAGGAATTGTTGCATTAAGCTAGATGGTATAATTTTTTAAATGTAAGAAGAAGAATAAAAGTATAAATTGTTGGAAAGTCAGACAAATGAAATGTAGTGGAATTTTTAAAAATATCTTTTTGAGCACTCATCACTTGAAACCTTTGTTTTGTTTGGGAAATTCTCCTAGCTTATACATATGAAAGTTCTTCAGTTGTATGTTATTTTTCCCAGCCTGCTTTGCAGCTAGGTCATGGACATACGATGTAACTTAGACTCCTCCAATTGGTGTGCTCTGCTCAGGATTGGAATATGAAGGTGATGAGGAGGAGAGAATGCCAAAAGAGTTCTCTCTTGGGCAGGGATAGTAAGCAGTAAGTACAGAAATGTCAAGTCCCCTTGCCAGTAGTAGCAAAGGTGTTAATCTGGATCCTGTGTCCAGCAGAAGTGAATTTGGTAGTGTCATCTCCAACATCTGGACCATTACTACATGCTATAAACTGAATTATGTCTCCCCAGATTTCATATGAAGCCCTAATCCAGTGAGATGGCATTTGGAAATGGATCCTTTATAAATATGTTAAACAAATTTGTGAGAGGAGAGGGCTGTTCATGATGGGGCCTTAGAAGAAAAGACTTCAGAGAGCTTGCTCTCTCTCTTTACCATATGAGGACACAGTGAGAACGTAGTCATCTGCAATTCATAAAGAGAGTTCTCATAGAAATCAAATCAGCAGAACCTTTATCTTGACTTCCTAGCCTCCAGATCTGTGAGAATAAATGTCTGTTTCGGCCACCAAATTTCTGGTACTTTGATGACAAACTGAGCAGATGAAGATGTTTCAGCAGCAGTATTTTCCTCACTGAACCTTTATTTACTTATTTGCCTTTTTTTTCCCTATTGTTTTTGACCGTGTAGCCCTGAATCTGATTCTCAGAATCCTAGAGATTCCATAAGACACCAAACATTCTTTAAATAAACTTTCTCCTTAAATGAGCCACATTTAATTTCCATTTATTGCACCTAAAACCCTGACTGATCAAAAGGGATTTGGAGAAGTATCCCAGAGAAGGTGGAACACAGCCTGAATTGTGTCTGAAAATATTAAATTTATAGAATAAAAACAGGAGATACAAAGCAGAAAATGATGCTAAGTAAGAAGAATGGCAAGCATTTGGGTGTGGGTGGGACATGCATTTCAAAGTAAAGAGTCACTAAAGTTTAACCTGCAGTGGTCAGCGGAAGACAGATAATGTATGAACTTGCATATTATATTAAGGAGCTTGAACTATATCCCACAGCTGATAGAACGCCATTAAATGTTTTCAGCAGGGAGCTGTCATGGTCTTATTTGCATTTTAAATAGATCGCACTGGCAGCTGTGTGGAGAATGGATTTGACTGAGATATAATTGGAAATAGCTAGAACTGTGAGCAGGTTCTTTCAGTAGTCCACATGAGAAAAGATGAAGGGTTCAACAGAGCAATGTTCACCTGGATAGGAATGAGGAGGCACATTTAAGAGATTAGTAATGGGGAAAATCACCGAGACTGGACGTTTGAAAGTGACACAGTCAAGATTATGGAGAAATAAGGGGTAATAGCCAGTTTCTCCAAATGACTATTAGAAATACCAACTGAAATAGAATCTATCAGCAGAGGGTTAAAAGATGATAAAGTCTTTTGAATCTAATTGAGACTGAGGTATCTATAATACATGTAGATATAAATTCCCAACAAATACCTGGGAAAATGCATCTGAATGCAAGATAGATGCCTGGGCTTGATCTGCTGATGTAAGAATAGTGTGTGGATACAACTATAGGCTCAACCTGTAATTCACAAAGAAAAGCATGTAGGGAGTAGGACCACAACATAGAGACATGCAGGTTGTACAAGGTAGTTTTGGTAGTAAGAAGACTTGTAGAATGAGGAAAAAAATACTTTGCTTCTACATTTAAAAGACAGACGTATTGAAGTTCTCAAAAAAAGGGAAGAAATGGCATGAGAGGAATAAGGACATTTGAAATGTTTTGCCCAATGGGTTAGAGAAATGCTTATGTTATTTACATTTGACTGCAAATGATAGTAAAATGTATTACAATGGCTTAAATAGATAGAGACTTCGTTGATCTCATGTAACAAGAAGTCTAGGAGAGCCTGGCCAGCATGGCTCAGTGGTTGAGGTTGACATATGACCCTGGAGATTCTGAATCAGGGCACAAGCCTGAGTTGCAGGCTTGATCCCCAGTAGGGGCATGCAGGAGGTAGCTGATCAATAATTCTCTCTCATCATTGATGTTTCTATCTCTCTCTCCTTCTCTTTTCCTCTCTGAAATACATACATAAATGCATACATACATACATACATACATACATACATACATATATTTTAAAATAAGTCAGGGAGAATGCAATTCCAGATTATCACATTTTCCCTCTACTCTTTTTAAAAATATATGTTTTATTGATTTCAGAGAGAAAGGGAGAGGGAAGAAGAGATAGAAATATCAGTGACGAGAGAGAATCATTGATCTGCTGACTCCTGTACACTTCCTACTGAGGGTCAAGCCCACATCCTGGGCATGTGCCCTTGACTAGAATTGAACTCCAGACCGTTCAGTCCACAGGCCAATGCTCTATCCACTGAGCAAAACCAGCTAGGGCTCTCTCTACCCTTTTTATCATGAAGCTTTTGTCCTTAAGGTTATGATTATTATATATTCAGAAATAAAATCCTCATTTTAATCAGAAAAAGGAAGGAAATTGAAAGATAGGGGACTGAAAAGTACATGCCAACTATGGTAGATTGATTGCAAAACTGGTCCCCAATTATTTACTCCTTTCTAAATTCATATCTTTATAATATGACTATGAGTTTATAAATCCTCTCATTAAGAGGTGGACTCTTAAATCTAACCTGGTCTTGTGATTTGCTTCAGACAACAGAATACAGCAGAACTGGTGACGTGCCAGTTCCCAGTGTAAGCCTCAGGCATTCTTTGTGCTTCTGCTGCCTTATGAACATCCCAGGCCAGCTTTCTGGAAGATGAGATCTCATGCCTCAGCCAAAGCCAGTCAACTCCCCAAAGCAGACTCATCTAATTGACCCTAACATCTATATATAGAAAAGCCTAAGCAATCGTTAAATCTGGATGATGAGATGACTGGACAGTAGCTATGATGAGCACTGACCACCAGGGGGCAAATGCTCAACCCCCTGATGGTCAGTGCACTTCCACAGCCAACCTCCCACAGCCAGCCAACCTCCTGCATCCTCTCCCCATCTCCACCCACACCCTTACCCCAGCCAGTCCCGATTGGCCCTGATCGCTGGCCTGACTGAGGGACTTCCTCATGCACAAATTCGTGCACCAGGCCTCTAATAACTACATAAAGGAGTGCAACCTATCAGAACTGCTCAGCTGAGCTCAACCTACATTGCTGCCCTACAGAATCATGAGCTAAATAAATGGTGTTGTTTTAAGCCACTAAGTTGTGATGTAGTTTATTTTGTTCTATTGATAATTGGTATATAAAATGAGTCAAATCCTTTTAGAAATCATTCCAAAGAAATTTCCAGGTAAAGACAGTGGATTGAACATACACATTTACTTTTATTTCCTCCTACAACCCCAATAAATGAAAATTTTAGAAGGGCATAAATCCACAAGGATAAGAAAAATTGGCAAGATGCAAACTTTTGGAAGCTGAAAAGTAAACAGTATAGGACATTATACTAAATCTCAAACCAGAATCAGGAAAATTTAAGAATCACTAATTTTTTAAACCACAAGATCCTCCAAAAGGCTCAGAAATTTGAGGTACAAGGTTGAGAAGGAAGAATACATGTTAAAGCAAAAAAAAAAATAGTTTTTACAATTAACTTAGGAAGCAAGAAGATTCCCAGATTCCCTATCCCATCCTTGCAAGATACTTTTAATTTTTGACTTTAGTGTTATGTTTCTAAAGGCTTTGTCCAATCCAAGATTGTTTATTTCTCTTAGTTTTTTTTTGTAGTTTCATAATTTCTTTTTTACCATTTAACTTCTAAATGTTCCTTACTAATACATTTGGGGACAAGAAGTGAGATAGATGCCTATCTTTATCCCAACACCATTTACCAAGTCACAAACCTTTTCTCCACTAATGGGAAATGCCACCTTTATCAAATATTATATTGCTATATGTGTATGGGTCCATTGATCTTTGAGTATACCTGTGTGCCAATACCATCCTGTTTTAAGTGCAATTTACTCAAGTTTTATTTTTAGCATATACAGTTTAATGTCAGATACTATATTATACTTTATAATATGTATTTATTATTATGCTTATAATGCATAAACATTTAAAATCTACCTTCCTAACTAGAGATCCACTAGTGTATGAAATATAACTGCTGCATGCCTGTAACAATGCCTGATATTTAAAAGGCACTAAAATATTAGGTGAATAAAAAAATTGTTTTAAAACATGATAGAGTGCTTAGCACCCCTCATTGTGTATTACTCATAGCTATTTCTACATACTTGTACATTTGGTTTTTCCCAGAACTTTAGAATCAGCCCCTCTACTTTAAGAAATCCCTAGTGGTATATTACTGGCTCTTATAATTCATAAGCCAATTTATAGAAAACATGATAGCTCTATAACATGAAATCCAAAAACTTTTTCAATAGACTTTAGTCATTTTAAAGTTTCACATAGAACTTGGACATTTTTTGGTTTAGTTGTAAATAGATTTTGTTACAGCTAGTTGTGTGTGTGTTTTTCCCAAACATAATATAAATTCATTATCAACAATAAAATAATATTCTTTTCAAGAAGGTGTTAGTGGATTCCGTTTTCCAATATTTTATTTTGTATTTTTACATTTAAATCTCTTAATGACATAGATAGAGAACAGGCTGACAGTTGTGGAGGGGTTGGGTGGAGGGTAGAAGGATTGAGGGGAAAAGAGAAAGAAAAACTTATAGACAGGGACAATAGTGTGATGATTACTGGGGGAGGAGGAGCGGTAGGAGGTGGAGGATGGTAAGGTGGGATAAATAGTTCTGGGCAGAGATTTGACTCGGAGTGGTGAACACATAGTACAGGGTACAGATGATGTGTTGTGAAATTGTGCACCTGAAACCTGTATAATTTTGGTAATCAGTATCACCCCAATAAATTTAAGAAAAACGAAAAAATAAATCCCTTAGACTTGCATTTTCTTTTTGTGCTATTTTTGTCACATTTTAGTATTTAATATCATACTAAAAAAATCCCTCTGCAGCCCTAGCAATTATAATGGATCTCTAGTTAGGAAGACAAATAAACAAATTGGGGTTTGGCTCAGTGGCTAGAGTGTTGGCCTGACTGAAGGGTCCTGGGTTCAATTTTGGTCAAGGTCACATGCCTGGGTTGCAGGTTCAACCCCTAAGAGGGGGTGTGCAGGAGTCAAGGGATTGATGATTCTCATCATTGGTGTTTCTATCTCTCTCTCCCTCTCCCTTCCTCTCTGAAATCAATAATAATATACTTTAAAAAAAATCCCTCTGCAGCTCTTTGATTCTTCTATATTAATCAGTCTCTCTAACTGTAATTTCCTTGTGGCCAATTTTTATATTTTTCTCATAAATGTCTCCTACAAATGTAGGGTTTATTTGAACTAAGTTGCGTTAAGTAGTCTCATAGCGTTTTCTCTACATTTCTTGCTCCCCTTTTATTTTGGATGTATCTGCTTTCCTTGTCTCTTATTAAACTTATTAAATCTGTAATTCTACATTGTCATCATTATTTTAGCATTATTATTTTTCTAACTTCATTTGGATACCTTGCCATTTATTTTTATGCTCTCTTAATTAGTAATGTGAAGATTTTAGTCTATGAAATTTGCTGTGAGAATAGCATTAGCAATACCATTGATTTTGATGTTTTATTTTGTTGTAAATTTGTATTTATTTTTCTATTTCAATTTTTTAAATATATTTTATTGATTTTTTTCTACAAAGAGAAAGGGAGAGAGATAGAAAGCCAGAAACATCGGATGAGAGAGAATTTTCTATCAGCTGCCTCCTGCACACCTACTAGGGATGTGCCTGTAACCAAGGTACATACCTTTGACTGGAATCGAACCTGGATCTTTCAGTCCAAAGGCTGATACTCTATCCACTGAGCCAAACCGGTCAGGGCCCATTTCAATTTTTTTTTACTCTTTGACCCCAGAGTTCATTAAGAGGGTTCTCCATTTCTCCCCTTCTCCCCTATTTTCCAAATAGTGAGATATTTTTTGTTTTGTTATTAATATCTAATTTCATTGAATCGCAAAACCCCTTTTCCAACTAGGCCCATCCTTAGGTATCCAAAGGTTAGGACTTCAAGATATAAATTTTGGGGAGACACAATTCAACCCATTACACTGCCCTTTCAGCTTCTTTGTCTTTTATCTTTTCTACTTTTCCTCTGAGCTCTGCCCTGATTCTTAATCTTATTTGGTTGTTTCTGCATTTCTTCCTTAAACTCTTTTATTTTTGCTTTTAGTCTTGTTTTAGAAAGGTAATATTTTCTTAATATTTTTATGTTTTTGGTCATAATTTAATTTACAACATGGGGATGTTTTTCTTATATGTGTTCTTTATCTGTCTTTTGTTGTTGTCACACTCCTATTTTTTCTTTTTTATGTAATTTATTAAGGTAACATTGGTTAATAAAATGAGACAGCTTTTAGGTGTACAATGCAATAATACATCAATTTTATCTTGTAAGTTTATCACCCCAAGACAAGTCTTCCTTCCTCATCATTTATTCCCCCTATATGCTCTTCTACCTGCCCACCCCTTTTACTCTCCTACTATTTTATAATATTTTTGTATAGCTTTGATGCTGGCTTGCTATTATTATTGCTCATAATAATATCTTCCTGGAATATCTGTTCAGAGGTTCATGTGGGAGACAACTAAGTCAGTGTTTTGGTTTAACTGTTTTGCAATCAATTTTATATGGCACTCAGTTTGGGGTTGTGTACTTAGCTTTTGTTTTTCTCATAAATTAGGAGCTGCAAAGCCTTATAATTCCATTTTTGCTCCATGCTGCCTAACAGTTTGCATATATGACATATATTTATATCTCCACGTTCAGCCCTGAATTCTCTCTATAGAAGTTGCCATAGCTAAGCCTTACCACCTGACCCCCTAGACTCTAGATTCCAATAATTAAGCCTGTTTTCCCTTGTTTTTAAGCCCCTAAATGATAGTGTGCTTCTGCTTCCTGCTGACTCTTGTGCTCTTGACTGTGGAGAATTCTGCCCTCTACTGGTCCTTCCTTAAAACTGCAGCAACTTTCTCTATATTGTGCATTTCCCCCTAGTGGAGTAAATTTCCCAAATTACTTATGGCTATCTGAGCACATAAAAGAATATAATAAAGTAGGTTGTGGAAGTATATCTCATATATCATGCTACTATAGTCCAATGGTTCTGGACCTTTCATTCACATAATAAAATAATGCATATAAGATTATACTATATCTTTTAATTAAAGAGTCTTGCAATTGCTATTGGTAGTGTGGCATGGTTGTCATTAGCTGTGCAAGCATCAACTTGGGCATAGTTGCTCACAGTGTCATCACTTCTGTGGAATTATGCTCACTTCTGGTGTTCTATGCAATGAATTGAATTAACATGTAGAGTGTTCCCTAAAGGAACATCTTCTGACGTGGCACTGAAACAATGAATTAAGTCCACAGAAAGATACAGAAACAGTGTATTAGGGCATAAGTTTGATATCAGTAAGGCAAATACTCATTATTGTAAGGAAAACTGCAGTTTCTTATTTTCTTACAAAGCAACAATTCTTACAAAGCCTAAAAAGGATGCTATCCAGAACTTAGTCTGCCTATCACTGACTAAGCATTACAGCTGAAGGCAGAAAAAATTGCTTCAAAATAGAGGTAATGTAATACTCTCAACAATAAAGATAAATTTAAAAAATAAGTACTTTATTGTATTGCTTGAAGAACTATTGGAAGACTTTCAATGAAGCATAGCTATTGGAATATGAAATAATAATGTTTTATTACTCTATCTAATAAAGAGGGGTTATGCTAATTGACCCTCATGCTATCGCAAAGATGGCAGCATCCACAACCAATAAAGATGGAATATGCTAATTGACTGTCCTGCCCTCAAGGATGGCGGCACCCAATCACCTCAGCCCTGCTGGGGTGGTGGTAGGCGCGCAGTAAGGCCGGGCCTGCCCCCAGGTGATCCCAGCTGCTCTACACACCTGCATCTGGAGTCCCCCAGTCCCTCAGCCCCCCAGCCACCCAAGGCTGGCCCAAGGCGCAGATATCCAGGGCCAGCCAAGCCTTGTGCTGCGGGCAGTGGCAGCAGCAGAGGTGTGATGGGGTGTCTCCTTCCCCTCCCTGATCAGAAGTCTCCTCCAATCCCAGACTGTGAGAGGGGGCAGGCCAGGCTGAGGGACTGCCCCCTCCAATGCATGAATTTTCATGCCCCAGGCATCTAGTTAAATATAATTTTTTAATTGATTTCAGAGAGGGGGAGGAAGAAAGATAGAAACATCAATGATGAGAGAGAATCATTAATCAGCTGTCTCAGTGCATGCCACCCACTGGGGACTGAGCCTGCAACCCGGGCATGTTCCCTAATCAGGAATCGTACCATGACCTTCTGGTTCATAGGTTGACATTCAACCACCCAGGCCAATGTTTTAGTATTGAAAGGATTGCCTATCACTGACTAAACAGTGCAGCTGAAGACAGAAAAAATTGCTTCATATTAGGAGTAAAGGGAGACATCTGTAATACTCTCAACAATAAAGATAAATTTTAAAAATAAATATTTTATTGTACTGGTTGAAGGACTGGAAGACTTCCAATAAAGCAGAGCTAAAGCTCTAGAGTTACGTTTTGGCATACATTATTACCTTAGTAGTTCCACTCCTGTTGCTTTGCAAATCACGTGCTCACATTACACAGTCCAATGTTTTTTCATATATAAACTTACTTGAAATTAAATGGCCAAAAACATTTGAAATCATGTTGATATTTACATATATCTGTACTATTTTTCAGCTTGAAAAGTATTTTAAACACAATGGTTTCATTTTGTTTACTAAACAAATCCAGCTATGCAGTAATATAGAATTTCTTGCATATTTTAAATATTTTTTACTATTGCCAATTTGGGATATATAGCTTCCCTTGCTCTGCCTTACCCTGGTAATATTTTTTTAATGAAAAAATACAGAAAACATCTTCATCATGCCTAGTAAAGCAATTCATAGGAATGAATCACTGACATTCTCAAGTCTATTTTTATCTGTGTTGGCTTTCCACACTAATGGTGTTCAAAAGTCTTAAAACTATGAGTAATAAGCAATCCATTCAAAATATTCATATAAATAGATAAATGCAAAAAAAGATAAAAATAATTTCTAACTAGGGAGAGGCTGTGTGACCCACTTAAGCCTTGCATAAGACTATTATTAAGGCATCAAACATGATTTGTTAGAAGCTTCCTACTGTCACATTTATAACAAAATTTACTAGACAGCTAAAGAGCTTTCATCCATCATGAGTCTCTCCTCTTTCTCTCCCTCTCTCTCTCTCTCTCTCTCTCTCTCTATATATATATATATATATCTCTTTCTCTCTCATTTAAAATATAATCATCTTCTCCTTTTTCTAAGCTAAGGCATACTCTTCATGACCTTTTCTCTAGAATATGTGTGTATTACAAGCCTTTTCTATCAAATTATCATTCTTCTTCTTTCCAAAAAATCTCCCTTTGTCTTGATTTAAATTATTTTTCTTTGGCATTCTGCTCTGTCCTAAGGTTTCCAAATGTTATTTTCAACATATAGTGTAATTATAAAGTATTGTCATTAAAGTAAAATGTAATAAACTATACAAACATGCAGAAAAATATTAGAATTCTACCCACCCATCCACCATTTATTTCCAAGGATTTTAATATCATCTTAAGGCAGAATAATTGGAATGCTTATCTGCTTGTAGCTTTTCCTTTTATGTTTTGCACTTTTTCTAAATAGTTGTTTTAGAATATTCCTGCTAATTACCATATGTCTCTGACTTGTGTGTTTTTTGCTCATATGAAAACTCATGCACACATTTTATCTATGGAAACGTTAAACACATTGAGATCTGCAGATGGAGAATATCATCTTGACCTCAGAAAAGCTAAAGTTTGTCTTTTTTTTTAATATATTTTCTTTATTTTCTACAGAGAGGAAGGGAGAGAAAGTCAGAAACATCGATGAGAGAGAGACATCGATCAGCTGCCTCCTGCATGCCCCACTGAGGAGATGTGCCCGCAAGCAAGGTACATGCCCCTGACCAGAATCAAACCTGGGACCTTTCAGTCCGCATACCAACGCTCTATCTACCGAGCCAAACCAGTCTCGGCTAAAGTTTGTCTTTAAGATGTTGTGTCTATGTAAATCCAGGTCAAAATGAAATACTTTGACATGAACTTAATTAAGGTCTTTCATTACCCATTCCTGTGGAGTCTGTTGTCTTGATCATCTATACTAATAATAGCCTAGGGTCTTCACGACCAGACAGGACAACCAGTAACCAAGAAGTACATGGAGCACCCCTTGGTCCCTCCCTCACTACTCCCCCTACTCCGTGCCTAGAGGCTCCCATCAGGCTGGATGGCTAACGGAGAGCCATGGGGAACCAGGTTGGGTGGCAGCCAAGCAGAATTTCGGATTGGTCAGCAGGCTCAAGGCAGACCTCCTGGTCCCTCCCCCAAGCCAGCATTCTTTTGGAAGGCACTTGGCACCTCCAATGCACAGCCTACCTGGATGCAAACTTACTGCTTTGAGAGGCTCCAGACTTCAACAAGGACTTCAGTGCCTCTGGGAGGGACGGGAAGAGGGGGGTTGGGGGGAGGGAAATCACCTCTTTACTCCACAGCTTCTTCCGTGTCTGCAAGAAAATGTGCATGCTCCTCCCTGTGAAATGGGTGGGTCCAGAGCCTGAGTTGTATGGTTCTGAGATGGCGGCTGGGCCAGGGCAGGGATGGAAGAAGGGGCAGGAACAAGGGGAAAGCCCCAGTTCTCTGCACCTCCTTCCACAGGCAGAGCCCTTCCAGGTGTTATGATAAAAGGAGTTATGTTGCTGAAACCGGTTTGGTTCAGCGGATAGAGTGTCAGCCTGTGGACTAAAGGGTCTCAGGATGGATTCCGGTCAAGGGCATGTACCTTGGTTGTGGGCACATTCCCAATGGGGGGTGTGCAGGAGGCAGCTGATCGATGTTTCTCTCTCATTGATGTTTCTAACTCTCTCTCTCTCTCTCCCTTCCTCTCTGTAAAAAAAATCAATAAAATATATTTTTTTAAAAAAGAGTTGTATTTTTCTAACTCTGTCTGGGTACAGGAAACAAGTGTCTGTTGACTTCCAATCTTACTCTCCAAGTTGCCAGTTAATCCCCCTCCAACCTCCAAAGAATCCAAGGCGGGAGGAGAGAGGAGGCTGGGTGAGAGGAAGTCCATGGAAAGGCCTGGGAGTAGGAACAAGAGGGTGATATGTGGATGGTGAGCCCCACCGAGTGATGACAGGGGGCAAGCCTGTGGGAGGTGGCCAAGTGCCCCACTTCTGCTGAGGGGTGCATGCGTCTGTCCTGGGAGCTGCGGTTGATGAAGAAGGAGGCGATGGCTCTAGGTGGATGAGTTGCCAATGAGAGCTTCCCTGCAGCCACAGTAGTCAGTGTTCTCAAATGGCGGGAACACAGGATTGTGTACACAATATAATAACGAAAAAGCATCTTATTCCCAACTTATTCAAAGACTTCTATTTCTGGTATCTATATTCCCAATGTGTCCATAAGTACATTTGGAAAAAGAAAAAAAGATTTGTACATATGACTGCATCTTTAGAAAACCCAAGAGTTCACAACCAGAGCACTTTTAACACTTAATGAGCCAAATACACTGATGAACAAAAATAGACCTAGAGACACAGACACATGAACAGACTGTGGATCCTCAGAGGGAAGGTGGGGGAGGGCGGGTAGGTAGGAAGAGATCAACCAATGACCTGATGCATATATCATCATCCCTGGACATGGACAGTGGGGTGCTGAGGACCTGGGGTGGGGGCTGGAAAAGGTTAATGGGGGAAAGGGGACCTATGAAAACCTTTCAACAATAAAGATTTAATAAAAAGATTAAAAAATACAATGAAAAAGTTAAAGAAAAGAAAATGAAAGCCAAGAACAACTGCCCTGGCCAGGTGGTTCCGTTGGTTGGAACTTTGTCCTGTACATTGGAAGGTTGCAGGCTTGAACCCATGTCAGGATGTGTGCGGGAGACCACTGAGCAAATGGTGCCTGGAGGAAGGAGGCTCCTCAGACCATGATGCCAGGCCCATCCTCTGCTGAGTGAGACTGGACCTCCCAGCTTCCTATCAAGTCCTTGGTCTCTGAGTCATAAAGCTGCTTCCCCATGTTCCCCAGAATGCACTGCTCAGTAACCATCTATACTAATAAAAGGCTAATATGCTAATTAGAACAGGTGACTGGACATATTCTGGTCATCCAACTTCCTTCCAAACAAAGCCACAGTGGTGGGGGCTGAAGCAGAGGCAGTTAGGGATGATCAGGCTGGCAGGGGAGGGCAGTTGGGTGCAATCAGGCCATCTATAAAAAGATATGTACAAATCTTTTTTCTTTTTCCAAATGTACTTATGGACACATTGGGAATATAGATACCAGAAATAGAAGTCTTTGGTTAGGCAGCAATAAGGCTGGCAGGCAGGAAAGCAATTAGGAGCAGTTGTCCCAGATTGTGAGAGGGATTTCCAACTGCTGCTGCCCTGCAGGTTGGGGCCTAAACTGGCAGGTGGACATCCCTCAAGGGATCCCAGATTGGAGAAGGTCAGGCGGGGGTGAGGGAACTCCCTCTCCCTCCTCTCACCCCACCCCTGTGCATGAATTCCATGCACTGGGCCTCTAGTAGTAATATACTTACTAAGTTATTATAATCAAGCCTTACTTCATCTTTTTTGTTGTTGTTATTGTTGTTAATCCTCACCCGAGATTATTGATATTTTTCTAAAGAGAGTGGAAGGGAGGGAGAAAGAGAGAGAATCATCAGTGTGAGAGAGACACATCGATTGGTTGCCTTCCTCATACATGCTGACCAGGGCCAGGGATTGAGCCTGCAACCCAGGTATGTGCCCTTGACCGGGAATCAAATTCATAACCCTTTGGGGCACTTGGCCGACACTCTAACCACTGAGCAACACCAGCCAGGACTACTTTGTCTTTTTTATTTTAAACTCACCTAGGATCCTAAAGGCATCCCACATTCTACAGTTCATTACAGTTATATTATCTAAGTATTTATCACCATTTCCATATGTGTAAGAATTCTCTCCTGAGTAGTGCATTGTCCTCTTTTATTCCATTCAAGACTTGACAGAAAAATTCCTGCTTTTTTACTCTTAGCATCTGGGATGTCAGCCTAACCTGACAATAGTGTGAAATCTGTGTAAGATGGCTCAGCTTTTTGCGCTGTAGACATCCTTTCAAAAGGACTCTTCAGGCAAAGAGGTCAGCAGACCTTCAAAATGTTCCTGCCTCTCATTCATTTCAGTCATTGTCATAGTACAGAGAAAACCCACCCTTCCATAGTTTAGAAGTTTTTTGTTGAAATGTGCATCACACTTCAGTTGCTGCCTTTTTGCTTCTTCATCCATTTTCTGTACCAATAATTCATTACCACCTGTCCTTTCAGCATAAAGAAAAATTCACATTGTGAGAATGACATAGGGGAAGTGACATGGCTCCTCACACTGATGGGAATGCTCTCCCAGGGGGCGAGGAATCTCCATCCCATGGGCAGTGCTCTGATGCACACTGTGTGCAATGCCTCACACCCTCTTCTAGTTTCCTTTCTTTCATTGACTTTATAGGAAACGGAACCTTCTCAATATTATCTAAACGTACTTAAAAATAAAAATTTTATTTTGATCATTTTTTAAAATGTACAGAAGGAGCTTTTTTCTCATTGAATTTTCTACATATTTCTAACAAAAATTATAAAGAGTAAATGAGGAGAATGTTTGAAGTTTGTTAAAGGTTTTGTTTTTACTCTTAAAGCCTAGTCTAGGTACAAATTTATATGCCTCACGGAATTTTCTAAAATTACATAAGCATTTTATTTAGCAACAAACCTCCATCTCTCAGATACAAATGTAAAATAGTGACTTAAAATTTTCAGCTGTCCCTGACCTTTTTTATTAATATTTTTTATAGATTTTTTTTTACAGAGAGGAAGGGAGAGATATAGAGAGCCAGAAACATCAATGAGAGAGAAACTTCGATGAGAGAGAAACATTTATCAGCTGCCTCCTGTACACCCCCCACTGGGGATGTGCCTGCAACCAAGGTATGTGCCCTTGACAGGAATCGAACCTGGGACCTTTCAGTCCGCAGGCTGACTCTCTATCTACTGACCTTAATGGAAGGTGCCTACAAAAGCTTTATAAGTTTACAGATTGCCTGTCTTTAAGAGCCAGTGGGATTTTCATTCATGGTATTCTAGCAAACAAAGAGGTAGTTGTTAATAGCAGCAACAGTACCCCTGTGCAGCTAGCATCTTAGCTAGCACATCTTCCAGTTTTTCCCTGAGAGGAAATTAACTGTGTACTTTCCCAGCAGCTTTTAGAGGGTCCAGATTCTAATCAGCCTGCAGCTAAGTGCTGACTGCCATCCTCCTCTTTGGGACATTGCTGGATCTTGGAACACCCTTGCTAGAGGGAACCACTCAGAACAAAGGAGGCTGGGACCATCACAATGATCTGAGGGACAACTAGGAGCTCAGGCCTAGCTGATCAACAAAGTTCACCTCTCACATGCGACCATAATGCCAAGAGTTGGAAAGGTGGCCCTCTTATCTAATGCATAGTAACCCATACAGAGAGTGAAGAAAAAAAGAAGAAATAGAAGTATTTTCCAAACCAAAAAAATAAAACTTCAGGGAAGTAAAAATGGCAGCGGAATAGAAAGACAGGTCTGGAGCTTTGTCGCTGGGCAGAGGGAGAGAGAGCAGCTGAGATTCGCATAGTGAGTGTTTGTTGGCAAGTTAAGACTCAATTATCCACCAGGAAAAGGTGGGGGACTGCTGGACGGGGCTCTCCTGCCTGAGCCACCAGAGTGAATGCGGAGACCGCGCCATCTTGCAGAGGGAAGTGGATGTCTGCAGCGGTCTGAAAGCTGTAGTTGAAGCAGCCACGGAACAGCCAGGGAACCCACAACACCGCTCTCCAATCGGTGCAGACACACGGACTCAGAGGAGATCCACACGGCACACGAAAAGGTCAGATTTTAACTGGGATAAGTACCTTGTGTGCTGCAGCTGGTTGTGTTATAGTTTGTGCCTTTGAATCAATGTAGGAGAGAGAAATACATAACCAGACACCCGGAGAAGAAAGACCATGGGCAGAAGAAGAAACAGCCTGCATACAACAGAAAGGCAGGTATCACCAGAAAAGGAAGGAAACGGAATAGAAGCAGAAATAAGCCTGCCAGAGAAAGAGTTCAGAGAAATGATCATAAGGTGGATGAAAAGAATGGAACACAAAATAGACAATGTGAGTAAGAGCCAAGAGGAAATGAAGAAGAACCAAGAGGAAATGAAGAAGAAGCAAGAAGAAATGCAGAAGAACCTAGAAGAAATGCAGAATAATCAAGAAGAAATGAAAAATGACATCACTGCTATAAAGAACTCAATAGAAAGCATCAAAAGTAGACTATAAGAAGCAGAGGACCACATCAGTGAGCTAGAAGACACATTAGGAAAAAATACCCAAGTAAAGAAGCTTCTAGAAAAAAAAACTAAAATGAAAGAAGAGAGCCTAAGGGAACTTTGGGATAACACGAAACAAAACAACATCCACATAATTGGGGTTCCAGAAAGAGTGGAAACTGAGCAAGGATTAGAGAACCTGTTTGAAGAAATAATGACAGAAAATTTCCCGAATATAGTAAAGAAAAAACCCACACAAATCCAAGAAGCTCAGAGAGTCCCAAGCAAAATGAACCTCAAAAAACCAACACCAAGGCACATTATAATTAAATTGGCAAACACCAACGACAAAGTAAGAATCTTAAAAGTGGCCAGAGAGAAACAGAAAGTTACCTACAAAGGAACCCCCATAAGACTAGCAACTGATTTCTCGACAGAAACTCATCAGGCCAGAAGGGAATGGAATGAAATATACAAAGTCATGCAAAGGAAGGGTCTGAATCCAAGAATACTGTACCCTGCAAGGCTTTCAATCAAAATTGAAGGTGAAATCAGAAGCTTCACAGACAAAAAAGGACTAAGGGAATATATTACCACCACACCAGCAATGTAAAAAATGTTAAAGGGTCTGCTATAATAAAAAGAAATAAGAAGAGAAGAAGGAACTCAGGGTTAAAGGCTAAAAATGGTGACAGATAAGTACCTATCAATAATAACTTTAAATGTAAATAGATTAAATGCTCCAATCAAAAGACATAGGGTAACCCATTGGATGAGAAAACATGATCCATATATCTGCTGTCTACAAGAAACCCACCTCTGGAAAAGAGATGCACACAGACTGAGGGTGAAGAGATGGAAGATGGTATTTCAGGAAAATGGAAATGAAAAAAAAAATCTGGGGTTGCAATACTTATATCTGATAAATTAGATCTCAAAGTGAAGGACATCATAAGTGATAAAGAAGGCCACTTCATAATACTAAAGGGAACAATCCAACAAAAAGAAAGAACTCTGGTAAACATATACGCACCCAATATAGGAGCACCTTAATACATAAAAAAAAATTCCTGGAGGATATTAATGGAGACATTGACAGCAATACAATCATAGTAGGAGACTTTAATACCCCCCTGTCACCACTGGAAAATCCTCTAAACAAAAAATCAGCAAAGAAACATCAATCCTAAATGACTCACTAGACCAGATGTAATTATTGACATCTTCAGAACATTTCACCCCAAAGCCACAGAATATACATTCTTCTACAGTGCAAATGGGTCATTTTCAAAGATAGATCATATGTTTTGTCATAGGCAAAGTCTCTTCAAATTCAAGAAGATAGAAATCATATCAAGCATTTTCTCAGACCACTGTGGCATAAAATTGGAAATCAACTATAATAAAAACAATAGAAAGAAATCAAACACATGGAGACTAAACAGCATGCTATTAAACAATGACTGGATAATTGGAGAAATCAAGGAAGAAATAAAAAAACATCATGGCAACAAATGACAATGACAACACAACAATACAAAATTTATGGGATACAGTAAAAGCAGTCTTGAGAGGGAAGTTCATAGCCCTACAAGCCTAATGCAAAAAACAGGAAACAATGGTAATAAATTACATAACCCTAAAACTCAAAGAGCTAGAAAGAGAGCAACAAGAAAAGCCCAGTGTAAGCAGAAGGAAGGAAATAGGAAAGATCAGAGCAGAGATAAACAACATGGAGACCAAGGAAACAATTTAAAAGATTAACAAAACCAAGAGCTGATTCTTTGAAAGGGTAAATAAGATTGATGGACCTCTAGCCAGACTCACCAAGAAGCAAAGAGAAAAGACCCAAATAAACAAAATCAGAAATAAAA
>PVJN01025564.1:0-29828 GCA_004026805.1 Lasiurus borealis | reverse complement strand
TTTTTTTTTTTTTTTTTTTTTTTTTTTTTTTTTTGATTTCAGGAAGGGAGAGAGATAGAGAGAAACATCAGTGATGAGAGAGAATCATTGATTGGCTGCCTTCTGCACACTCCCTACTGAGGGAGATCGAGTCTGCAACCCCGGCATGTGCCCTTGGCCGGAATCGAACCTGGGACCCTTTAGTCCACAGCCCGATGCTCTATCCACTGAGCCAAACCGGCGAGGGCACTCCCATGTCATGTTTGTAAGATAGAAACTCGTGGTTAGTTCCACTTCACAGAGGGGGCAAGGGGCCCCAGATGCACAGTGCAGATCTAAACTGCACTCACGGAGGTTGCGATGCAGGCCCCTAATTCTTCAGCGGGTACCTCGGCCGGTGCCACCTCCTGAGGCTCAGGTGATGCCGTGTGCACGCCTCCGCCCCACCCACCCTTGGAGATCGGGCTCTGAGGTCTGGGCTGGGAGGATCTGTTGTCATCACAGGTTGGCTGTGTCCTCACCGTAAGACCGGCTCTCAGGTGACAGCCGGAGGCAGGTCTTCCCTGTGCTTTCCCTGTCGAGGCCGTTTCCCAGGGCCGCTGGCCATTCTGAAAGGTCATCGCTGCAATGCCCGCATCGTCTCCTTGTGAGAAACTATTTGAGCCTGGCCGGCGTGGCTCATGGTTGAACGTCTCGACCCGGGAACCAGGAGACGTGTTCTATTCCCGGTCGGGGCACATGCCCGGGTTGTGGGCTCGATCCCCGGTGTGGGGCATCCAGGAGGCAGCCAGGCAATTTTCTCTCATCATTGCTGTTTCTATCCCTCTCACCCTCTCCCTTCTTCTCTCTGAAATCAATTAAAAAGATATTAAAAAAACAATACCTGGGACATTCTCTACAGTAAGCCACCTCCTTTAGTCGTTTTCTTTTCCTTTTCCTGTCTCCGTTTTTTGTAATTTTAATATGGAACTATTTCGTAAAATAGTATCAGGTTTTAGCCTTTTTCTTTGTTAGAAGGAAAAGAATGGGATTTATTGGCCATTGAAGCATTTTGCCCGAGCGAGTCTCAGCTCACTTAGAAAGTGAGGGTCGTCAGCGTGTTTCTGTGCAGCGCCCCAAGGCCGAGGGCCCAGCAGGTGCAGGAGGGCCGCGCTTAACCCCACAGTGGCCCCTGGTGGGAATGGAGATGAAGTGACAGGTGCTGTGCCGGTGGCTGTGCGGGCCCCGGGTCCCCCAAACCTTGTGTTCAGTGGTCTCTCCTGTGACTGGTGGGGCGTTTCACAGGAGCTCGCAGGCGACGGGCCGCCTAGAATGCTGGGTCGACACAGTGCTTTTATCCAGGGCCTCTGAGAAGGAGCCAAACTCACCTCGGCCCTTCCCGAGGGTGCCGACCGGAGGCCCCGGGAAGTCCATGGAGAGCTCCGGCTCCTGAAATAAGTGCCGCTGGCCACGTCCACCGCCCAAAACGTCATTCCGTCTTTCAGAGACCAAAGGGAGCAGAGAGACCGGGAGCCCCAGGAGGAAGTGGTCACTGGGTGCTGCCCTGACCGGCTCCAAGGGTGGGCACAGCCACGTGATGGATTCTGTGAGCTCTGGACTGGGACGGGGTGATTTTCAGTGACACTAAGGTGGTGATATAGGAGGAAAGGGGGTTGAGGAGGTAATAGAAGGGACTTGATGAGGGTTGAACTTATTCCAAGAGTGAAGCAAAGGAGGCAAGGAAGGGTAAGAACTAGCAGCATTCAAGAGACGATCCAGCCAGCCCTGGCCGGTTTTACAGTGGTTAGCTCATCAGCCCACGGACTGAAAGGTCACAGGTTCGATTCCGATCAAGGGCATGGACTTCTGTGGCATCTGGACCCCCAGTTGGGACACATGTAGGAAGCAACCAATTGATGTGTCTCCTACATCGATGTTTCTCTGTCTCTCCCCCTCCCATCCACCCTTCTCTAAAAATTACCATAATAATAAATAAAAATTACAACAGTGTTTCCATATCGATGGGAAGGGGCTGTCCTGCCAGCGAGGAACTGAGACCCCCACCGGGTTCTATGCAGGGTGTCTGCCTCCCGCTCTTTTCAGGGAAGCAGAAGGCCCTGACGCTTGCATGGCAAAGAGTTCCACCAACAGCGCAGTCTGACCCTGGGAGGGACCTCTTCCCCAGCAAACGGCAGGAACGGCCCTGACCGTCTGGGCCAGGTCCCGGAGCTCAGTCCCACACTCCGATGCCAGCCACGGCGGGCGCCCCTCAGGCAGGTGGGGGTGCCGGGTCCCAGGGGTGAACACTTGTTCTGAGCCAAGGGTCCGGGTCCCAGGCACGGAGGGTCCCAGCTGCCACTTGCTGAGCCCGGAGTCCGGCTGTGTCCGCAGCCACAGGCCTCCCGGCACACACTGCGTTCACCAGTTGGGTCTGTTCCCAGGGCGCACGGGGCTGCTGTGGGCAAAGGCTGAAGTGATGTGGCCTCGCTTCCTGTCCGCTTCCTCGGCATTGCGAGGGCTGGACGAGCCAGGGGGGTTAGAGGCCACAGCGTCCCCACGTCCCCCTGGTGTGGATGAGGCAGGCCTGAGGTTGGCCCCGGGGAGGCCTGGCATCCACAGGAGCCCTGACCACCTGGCACGCTCTCCCGATGGCTCTCCCTCGCCAGCTCTCCCAGTGGGAGGGGCTTGGTTCGGTGATTTCCCGGGAAGGTCAGTGACCACAGCTCCCCCAGAGGAGAGAGGGGGCGGAGGGTGGGCCCTGGGCCAGGCTGGCCCCGCCCAGCGGTGGCCTTGTGTGCCAGGCCTGTCCCTTCCTAGCTGCTCTTAGACTTTCTTTTTTTTTTTCCCCCCTTATATTTTATTGATTTTTTTACAGAGAGGAAGGGAGAGGGATGGAGAATTAGAAACATCGATCAGCTGCCTCTTGCACGCTTCCCACTGGAGATGTGCCTGCAACCAAGGTACATGCCCTGGACTGGAATCGAACCTGGGACCTTTCAGTCCCCAGACCGATGCTCTATCCACTGAGCCAAACCAGTTTTGGCTGCTCTTCTCCGAGTGCTTCCCCCAGGCCAGCTTCGCCCTGACCCGCCTGACAGGCGGAAACGGGCGTATTTGCCGCGCAGACGTCAGGGGCTCTGCTTCCCTAAGGAGAGCCGGAGGCAGTGTCTGAGAGGCCCCGGTGGGGGTCCCCGCTCCTCGCCGGCAGGACGGCCCGCCCTGTCCATATGGGAGCTCGGGGGCCGGCCGCTATAAATACGCATCCGGATCGCTCCAGGAAGGCCGGGCTTCCTCGTTCGCTCAGGGGGGGACTGGCAACAGCTTCTGCCAAGGTCCTTGCATCTGGCGGCATCCTGTCCGGTGCCTTGCGGGGGTTCTGGAGCTCTTCCCCATGTGGCCGGGTCACGGGACTCGCCATCCCGGGCCAGCTGCTAAAATAAGGACACGCCATCTCGCTGGCTCCGTGACCTCCGCCTTCTACTCAGATGTGAGTGTCAATAGGCTTCCTTCTGAGAACAGACAGGCAGCTACTTCCTGCTTCTGCCTGGGGCACATGTGTTAGAAGCAAAGCCGGTTTGTTGGCGAGCACGGGAGCCCCAACTCCCAGGGCCAGTGGGGCTCGGAGACCTGTCTGTCCACCGCTCGATCGCAGGCCTGAGGGGCCGTTGCTTCCCCAAGATGGACGGACAGCACAGGCCTGATAGGAAAACAGACAGAGCTGCGGCAGGGACGCCTGTGGTACTAACGCGAGAATCAAGACGAGGCCAACAGGATAAATCGGACCAGTGCTGCTCAGAGTGGCCGTGGCCCGTGGCCCTGCCGGTCTGTCACACACAGTCCTCGACGAGATAGGGAGCCTGTGCTTAGAAGGCACGTCGGGGTGTCACTGAGCGCACAGCGAGACAGGACGGCCGTAGCTTTTGGTGGCGAGGCTTCCCCTATGAAGGATTCACGTTGAGGCCCGAGTTTCCACCTCATTGCAGACGGGCACGTCAAGTGGGTTCGCAGGGAATAGTCCTGAGCCATCGCTAGGATAATATGTTGTAAAAAAAATAGAGGCCAACCTGGTAGGAATGTATTAAATGCTGTCACATCCCTGCCCACTTTAAAAAGGATGATTAACTGATGGACATTTCATCTTTACAAATGCCTTTCCACTATTTTGAGATTGAAAAGGAGGTGGAGATGAATTGTTAGCATTATTAACATAGGATTTTGAGTTTTAAAATGTGGTTTTTTTAAGTCAAACCATGACTGAGTGGGGAGTTCTCTTATCTGTAGAGTTTGGTAAGCTGTTTTCTTAATGTCATGACTTATCTAGTAATTGCTGATCTAATTACCTCTGGAAAAGAGAAAAATAAATCAGACCAACAGTAAAGAGGATTGGTTGAATAAAATCGACTGTATGTTTTTAAGTAATGCCCAGGCACCTGTTTTTCTATCTATGTGTGTCCTGCACACTCGGGGGCACCTCCTGTGCTCCCGGGATCTGCAGAGGCTTTGAAATCAGAGCTCTCCTTTGTGGGCGCCCAGGTAAAGCCCGGCACCAACAGCTGGCCCTGCAGCCCTGGGGGTGCAGACGAAGCAGCAGGGAGCCCTCGGGGGTTCCCTCCTCTGCCTCTGCGTGTCTGACCCAGCCAGAGCCACCGTCCGTTCTCTCCAGTCCCAGGATTGGCGGGAACGCCTCCTGGAGGTGGAGAGAAGCCCTGGGGCCCTCAGACCACCGCAGTTTCTGCCCAGAAAGGAAGCCAGCGGCTCAGGGTTTGGGGATCCCCGCTCAGAGCAGAGGCGTTCCGTCCCCGACAGAACTGCAGGACCAGCGCGGACCAGCAGCCCCGTCTCCCTAGAACGCGTGTCCATCCATCACGGCTCCGGGCTCTGTGAGGAACAGCTGCCTGTAGCCTGGGGACAAACGAACCCGGAGTCAGTGGGGAGCACCTGGTAGTCTGGGAAAAGCCATGGTTAGACCTCTGGAAGCCTTGTGTGCGCTCAGTGACCCTCTGGCCTTGACCTTGCAGGCCTGGCACTGGTGCCCACGAAGCTCTGCGCCCACTACGCCTGGGACGCCGGCGTGCTGCTGCAGCCGTGGCCGGCCGTGGACCCGCAGTTCCTGCAGCCGCCCGAGGTCGTGCAGATGGCCGTGCTGGTGAGTGCCTCCTGCAGCCCCCAGCGTGGCAGGCTTGTGGGGCGGGGCCTGTCCTGTCTGGCAGCCTGGGGCCTTCCTGGCCCGTCCCGCCTGCCGGCCCATCTCCTCCGCCCCGCCCCTTTGCCTGAGGTCACCAGGTCACCGTGGACCGATGTGGCACATAGAACCCTCATGCCCGCAGGTTGGAAAGTGCGAGCATAAACCTGTCCCTCATTACAGGCTGATTATCTTCCTTCCCAACTGTCTGCCCCTCTCTCAGCCTCATTCAGCTGCTCTTGGTTCCTAGGGGGGGACCGGGGTGGGAGGGAAGTCACGGGGTGGAGGTCGGCCACGGAGGGCCCCTCTCTGAACACTGTTGCAGAAAGGCTGCATTTCTCTCGCTCCTCGCTCCTTGCTCCTCGCTCTCGCTCCTCGCGCTCTCTCGTTGCACTTTATCCTCCCAGAAGCCGGGTGCTGCCTTGGCCTTCTTCCTTCCCCGAACAGACCCCGCTCAGCACGGCTTGTCTCCCCCTTTTCTCCCCAGATCAACAACAAAGCCTGCGGCAAGGTCCCTGTGCCGCAGCACGTGGCCCAGGACCAGGACAAAGTCCACGAGCTGGTCCTGCAGAGCGAGCTGGGCGCCAGGCTGCTGCAGGGGCGCAGCATCAAGAAGGCCTTCCTCTCGCCCCGGACGGCCCTCATCAACTTCCTGGTGCAGGAGTGACCCCACCGGGCGCCCGAGGGACCTCCGTCCAGGCCCGCACGACAAAGAAAAAGATGATGCCGGCCAGGGCGGGAATGTGTACCTTCACGCTCCGACAGACGGGCGGTGGCAGCGCACTCTGTGGTGTGGCCTGATGCAGGGGGAGGGTGGGCAGAAGGGAAAGTTGAGTTGGGGGGAGAGCAGCCTGCTTCCGCATTCCCCGGGGGAGGAAGCCATCGACCCCATTGAAGCCACCAGAGACGGCCGGGCGGGCACAGGAAGTGCTGGGCAGAGCGTCATGCCTCTCGAGCAGCCTGGTGCCTCTCAGGGACCTGGCATTCCTCAGGGACCCCCAGGAGTGTGCGGGTAAACCAGACAGCCTCACGAGGCTCAAGACCAGCGTGGACAGTACCTCTGGACAGGTAACAGCCTGGCTCCTCGCTCAGGCTAGGGAAAGCCATGTGGGTCCAAACACCCAGCACGCGGATGGACGCTGGAGCCCTCGGAATGTGTGGTGCCGGTCCCTGTGCCAGCGTCCCCACCGCTGCTCAGCTCTGCCCCGGAGGTGGCATCCACTGCATGTGCCCACCACCCACTGGGAGGAGCATCACTCTCTCCCCTGAGGGAGGAGCCGCTTGGCTGACCGCCCCCTCGGGGAGGAACATTGGCTGTGCACCGAGGCGGAACCAAGCCGCTTCCGGCCTCAGATGGAACCAATCTCAGAGCCCCTGCAGCCCGCAGGGAGGCTGCTCGCTGAGCCCCAGATGGCGATGCTGCCTTTGAGACCGTCCCCAGAGCCAGCCCGGGGAGAGCGGGTTCCCCGCAGAGGATGGGGACGGGCGCCCCCAGGCGTTGCCTCCTTGAGTTTGAGCCGCCGCAGTCCGGCTGCCGGGAGGTGGCCAGGAACGCACCCATGTCGGTGGCGAACTAGGATCATCCTGGTTGTACGTGAAGTCAGCGACTCGGCGCTCCCACCAGACCTGGTAATGGGAGCGCGGAGGAGAAGCTAGCCATTGTGTGACGCTGAGCATCTGTCTGTTCTCTGCCGTTTTTCTCAAGTGCCCTCAGGTGCGGCCCCCCCTCGGCCCAGCCGTTAACGGATGCCTCTCTTAATGCAATAAAGTGTGTGTCATGTATGACTGCGGGACAGCTGTGCGATGCTGGAGTTAATCAGCCCCATCAGAGCGCTGGCTGTGCGCCCGCCTCCACGTGGAAGCTATAAAGGGAGACACGTGGGCAACAGGCAGCCCATTCCGGCGGCGATGAAGTCACTGGCTCGTAGACACGGCTCGGACTGAATGCCGTGCCTGGTCCCCACGCCCAGAAGTCCTGATGGAACGGACCCTCGGGCCACTGGGGCATCCAGAACCGGGAAGGCTCCGCCGGAGAGCCGCCGGGTTCATGGCCACATTTGGACCGGGATGTCTAACTAGTCCTTCCTCTCCCGCATGTGGGAAGCGTTTGGTCCAGAAACGTGGCATGATGGAGGGAGCTGGAAGCTTAGGACCGGGCGGGAAGGCAGGGCCACAGCTCCAGGCAGGCTTCTAAGGCGTTTCCAGAGCGGCCCGAGCGCACACAGCCCATGCCAGCTGCCAGCAAACGCGTACGAAATCTGAGCAAATGGGCAAGGATCTTTGGTGTGAGGAGTGAAGGGTGTGCTTGCTCGTCTGGTTGATTCCTACCGTGAGCTGAGCGGCCTTGACCCCATCAACAAGACGAAGGCAGGGAGCCCGTTGTCTGCACACAGTCTGGCCGGGGCCGGGGCCAGGAAACCTTCACGGCCCCTGCATTGACCTCTCGGTTCTGGAGAACTTTCTCCGGGAGCAGGGGCTTTGGAACCAGAGCGCAGAGGCACCGGGAGAGGACAGTGGGAGGCAGAGCGGGAGCACTCCTCCCTGGGGGTGCGGAGGGGGAGGAAGTGATCTCAGTTCTTTATTAACCGCCTCCATTGGGTCAAAACTGGACTCGACAGGTTCCCGCGCATTATGTCATTTAATTCCCACAGACACCCTGGAGGGGAGGAAGCGTCTCTCATAAACATGAAGAAACGCAGGCTCCGAGCTGCAGTCATCCGCCGTTTCCACAGCTGAGAAGTAGAGGAGCCAGGACCCACGCCCCCGTCTTCTGGCCTCCAGATCCCCTCCCGGCCCGCTTGAATCTTGCTTGAAATATGACCAACCGTTGGAAAAGTTGAGGTGTTGGCCAAGAGCCAGCATTTCAGAGTCGTGGGGGCTCCCCTCCTGTGAGGTCCTTGGTTCTGGAAAGCCGGGCAGTGAGGGCGGCGCCCTTGGGACCAGGGCAGTGTGGGTTCCTGAGGGCTGGGGGTGTTGCCAACCCAGCGGGAAACCCAAGCTCAAGGTCGATGTCCGAGATATTTCTATCCGAGAAGTGAAGGAAGCCCCACAGCCCATGGCACCACAGCTGTCTGCCCAGGAGAGTGAAATGATCTTTGAGACCTAAAAGCGGCATAGGCATGCCTCACCCCAACCTACAAACACACCTGAGGACACTGTGCAAGAAAAGCAGGGTGTGGTGTATGTGTGTGAATCCTCACCCAAGGTCATGCTTAGAGAGAGGACGGAGATTGAGAGAGAGAAACATCGATCGGGTGCCGTCTGTACGTGGCCGGACTGGGAATGGAACCTGCTATCCCGGTCTGTGACCTGACCGGGAATCAACTGGTGACCTTTTGGTCCAACTAACTCAGCCACTCTAGCTGGGCAGGGTGGTTTTTAAAAGAATGTAATGTGGCCAAAACCGGTTTGGCTCAGTGGATAGAGTAGAAGCCTTCGGACTGAAGGGTCCCAGGATCGATTCCAGTCAAGGGCATGTACCCTGGTTACAGGCCCATCCCCAGTGTGGGGCGTGCAGAAGGCAGCTGATCGATGTCTCTCTCTCATTGATGTTTCTAACTCTCTAACCCTCTCCCTTCCTCTTTGTAAAAAAAAAAAAAAAAATCAATAAAATATATATTTTTTAAAAGAATGTAATATGGAGATTTGCTCATGAATAAAGCAGTGTATGGATAAATGCAATCCCAACCATCATTTTTTAAATTCTGACCTTTCCCGAGAGAGAAGGAAATTTTGCCACAGATCACCGGTGAAGCGTCCTACAAGCTACCTTTTCCCTCTGTTTGCTTTTTGGCATCTCCAGGTGTTTTGGGCCATGTCGTATTTCAGAAATGGGAAGAAAACACCACAGCGTACAATTGTGTGAAGCTCCAAACGAGCTGAAGACCTGTCCCCTTGAGATCTCTTTCCTCCTAGTCAGGACATCGGGCTGCCATGGAGACGTTACCCGTTAGGAAAGGATACGCCTTCTCTCTGGAAAGTGGGAGCCAAAGCAGCCGGCCCCAGCCCACGAAGCTCCTGTTTGCAGCCGCTCGGCGCGGGCAGGTGTGGGAGCTCCCTCTCGCCTCTGAGCCTGAGGACCTTGCAACCCGAGGACACACAGAAGACACATCCCCTTCAGGAGTCTCCCCTGTTCTTGGTGGACACGGCGATGTGGCGGGCCAGCGTGCGGGCTCCGTACTCAGCCAGACCGGGGCTGTGTGAGCCAGGGGCGAGGTCGCTGAAAACTCCTGGCCCAGGCAAGCCATGGGACCTCTGAACCTTGACCCCTCGGCTGTAAGTGGGAGTAAAATAACGCCCGGGGCAGGAGGATGAAGTGAGATGATGTGTGCGAAGCGCATGGCTCGAGCGCTCGGTAAATGGAAGCGACTGATGAATGATTGATTGATCTTGCCTGAAGAAGAACAGGCCGATGTCCGTTATCTTTGGTCGAAAAGAAGAGGAAGTTCCCGGCTGGTGTTGCTCAGTGGATTGGACATCAGCCCAGGGACTAAGACAAGCATATCGAACGGGCGCAACCCCCCCCCCCTACCACTCACTGTAAAAACATTTAAAAATGGTTAAAAAGAAAGAAAGAAAAGGTAACGTCTAAGAGAAGGTGCATCTCGGGTGCAGATGGGACGCAGGCCTGTGAAGGAAAAAGAGAACCCAAACTTGAGGCTTTGGGCCCGTGGGCAGAACCTGCCCGATGCTCCTGGGCCAGAGGGAGTCCAAACAAGCTGGCTGCCTCTGGCTGCCCTGGCCATGGCCGTGGCTCCGTGCTGTGCCGGGGGATTCCAGGTGATGGGTCCGACCAAACCCGGAGGCCCCTCCCCCAATGACAAAACTGGCCCACAGAGCCTGTGACTCGCTGGAGAAGAGGTGACACCTTCTTGCCCCCCAATCTGTGCTCATTTCATGTCAAGCGCCCCTCACCCCACTTTTAAGAAAAACCCAGCGGTTCCGCCAGCAGCATCAGGGGGTGTCTCTGCTGCATGGGGAGCCCCCTGACGGGGAGAGTTTGCTCCCCCTTCCTCCTGTGAGAGGAACAAGCCCCGCCTGCTGCTGGGGCCGGGCCCCCGTCCGACGCCCAGAGGGTGGGCGGCTGGAGGCTCTGGTCCAAGCTGATGAGTCTGAAGCCCGGAATCCGGGGTGACCAGCAGCGAGCCAAGGGCCGTCTCCCCAGGGTGCTGGCCGGGAGGGAGCGGCTGGGAAAGGCCAGTCCTGGGGGCAGAGGCTCCGGTCCCAGGGTGGGCCGAGGGTCGTGCAGAAGGCTGACCCGCTCCAGGCCTCCTCCGCAGTCTCGGCCTGCCAACGCTGGGAGGGAGGGGCGCAGGGGAGGGGACAGCCCCAGTGCCGCAGTCATGGCCTGGACACCCGCACTCGTGACTCACTCCCCTGCGCCTCGGCCCTGAACTTGAATTCCAGTCCTTGCCTGACCTCCGAGGAGCAGGCCCGCGCCCCCACCCCGCATGCCGGAGCCGCGGCGTGATCCCCGATATCAGCAGCTGGAATGGTTGCCATTTCTGGAGGAGCCCTCGGTGCCCGTGCCCGTGCCGAGTGTTTACCATAGAAGGGGCCGCCGTGCTCAAGTCCCCCTCGCAAAGGTGGCCGAGCCCAGATTCCCCGCATTGCTCCCCCAGGCCATCGTGAGGCCAGCCGGCCCTCGCACCGCCTGCATTCTCCCAGGCAGCCCCGTTTCTGACTTTTCCTCTAGACGCCCCCAAAGCACCCTGCCACGCTCCCCCTTCCTGACCCGTGGCGGGGAGGCGCACACCTGGGTGAGCACCGCCCCGTGTTCCGAGGCGCCCAGCTCAGCCTGGGTCTGGGGAGAGGCCCGGGCTCTCTGGGAGCCGGGGACAGACCACTCCCCAAAGCCATCGCCTCTGACAGATAACACAGAGCCTCCTTTGGGTCTCCTCAGTGAGATCTAGAAGTCGGGGGGTCACCTTTGCTCAACCCCACATACCTCGAGGAGCATCCCATGGGAGGGGGAGTGGGGAGACCTGCCTGTGCTGTGGCCACAGTGTCCTCCCAGATCATTACACACCGGATGGAAGAGCCTCGTCTTGGGGGAGGAGGCTGAGGGGGACCCCACCCACAGGAGACCACACTGCCACGCCTGCTGCAGCTGCAACCTCACAGGCGATCCTCAGGGCCAGGAGAGCCAGGCCTGGACCCCTCTTCTTCAGCCACAGCGGAGGGCTGTGCGCAGGGATGTCATGGACACTGTGGGGTCAGTGGGTGATGTCCTTCCCTGGGTCTGGCACATCATTCATCGGGGACAAGGCCTGTCCCTGCCGCTGGCAATGAGGTAGCAGGTGGACAGACGTGAGCAGAGCCAGGACGATGGGCCGGGGGCAGGAGGTCACCAGGGCAGAGGGGGCCGGGCGCCGGCCCTGGGAAGAAACGCAGAGCAAGCATCGGGGGTAAGTTTGTTCATCAGAACCTCACCCTAAGCACCCCTCTCCACCCTAGAGGCCTCCGGGCACACAGGCGGGATTCTCTGACCTTTTCCCCCCCAGGACGTGGTGAAGCCTCGTGGTGGACCCCCACCCCTAGCGGGAAACCAGGGGGCCGGAGGAAGCCCATCTGACTTCCACGTACGGACGGAGGATGGCCGGACGGACCCTGATAGGTCAGCTGGAAGAGGGAAGCATCAAACCCCCGTTCCGAGGGGCTGAAAGGAGCCCTCGCCCACACAGGGGCATCTTGGAATTCCTCTGCGAGTGTACGTGCTCTTTGGTTGCCCGGGAAATCGCCAGTGAGTGTGAGTCTTGCTCTGGATTCTTTTTCAGCCGGAACTAAAGAACTGAGGTTGCTGAACCAGGTCTGGTCTGACTCCACAGGTGATGATGGGACGAGGCCAGGGCAGGCCAGAGCGGCTTTGTCACGTGGTCCCCAGGGGGACACAGGGCAGCTGCTAACCAGGGACAGGCTGGGAGAAATAGCCGAGAAGAGGGAACCCAGGCCAATGTCACCAAATATCTCCATTATCTGTTGTCAATGAACGTCGTGAACATCTTAGTTTCTAAGAAATAGCTTAGTTTTCTATTAATCTGTTCATTGACGACCATGATGAACTAAATATCTGTGTCTCCCCTAAAATTCCTGTGCGGGCACCTTACTCCCCGATGTAATGATGTTGGTAGGTGGGACTTTGGGAGGTGCTTAGGATTAGAGGGGGTCTTATGGGTGGAGCCCTCGTGAACGGGATTAGCGCCCTGATCCGCGTCACCAGAGTCTGCTGCCTCTCTGCTCTCTGCCGGGTGAGGACACGGGAGGCCAGCAGTCCGCATGACCGGGTTCTCACCAGAACTCAACCAGGCTGGCGCCCACTGTCAGATTTCCGGCCCCCGGAACCGCGAGGAATAAAGACCTGTTGTTTGTGAGCCACCCGATCGATGGCGCTAAACATAGCTTGTGACAGCGACCTAAACTGAGACAGCCATCGGCAGCCTCAGCAGCAGCCAACCTGTAGGTTCCCCTTACTGAAGGCAGTAGACCTCTTTGTTCTCAGTCACTTCATCATTACCTGAAGCACATCAACTCCACACCTGCACCTCGTGGCCTGCTAATTGCTCGATGGTCTACCAATCATCTTTAACCAGAGAAAAATGTCAATGATCAACATCAAACGCCCAAACCTTTGGGGTCTCACACTGCTGGCTTTATTTCTCGTACCCATAGTCTGCTCTTCTGGGGGAGGGAGCAGGGGAGGGAATTCTGGGATCCAGACCCAGGGAGGGGCCAGGCTGATGGAGCCTCCACCATCTTTAGCTCTGGGCGTCCAAGGTTGCCCTGAATGTTGACACACGCGAAGGTGTAGGCGCGGAGTTGTGTCGCAGACATGGGGTTGGGGGTGGGGGGGGAGAGGTGGACGTTCATAAGGCGGTGTTTATGAGTCAGGTCTGAGAGAGGTCTGAGAAGGGGTTCAGAACAGGCCTCCCCAAGATGGGCTACTTGGCCGCGTGTGAGTTATTCTGAGACCCTGCGGGCTCACTACCTCTCCCTCAAAGAATTTGAATTCGGGGCCTCGCCCACAGTGAGAGTTGTCAGCAGAGGTAACTTGATCTGACCTAGGGGTCGGGCAGGAAAAACTGCTCAGGGAGCATCTGCTCCCGGATGTGCCTGCAATGACCTCCTGCCCCTGAAGGCCCTGGCGCTTACCTCATCCCTGGCTCAGTGTCCAGGAGGCGTCCCCTGTCTGTCTTGGAACCTCTGTGCGTGCATGTGACTCTCTTATGCACGCAGGGCTCCCATACATGTGTGTGCAGTCACATTTGGTCATTTTCTCTTGCTGCTCTCCTCCGTCCCGGGGAGATTTAATTATTAGAGCCGCCAAAGGGAGCGTAGGAGGGTAGAGGTATGTGTCTCCTCCACCAGCATGCGTCACGTGGCCGGATCCAGTCCCTGCCCTCGGGGCTGGCAGACAGGGGCCCCCCTGGGCAGCCACTTCCCAGCCACGACTCGGAGGAGGCACGGGGAGCCCTGTTCGGTGGACAGGGAGTTGCCTCTGCCACCGGATCAGTTCTGTTTCCAAACGCTTCATGGTCAGTGTGTATCTCACCTGCTAAATGTCGCCGTGGTCTGCTAACCCCTGGCTTTACGGCATCTCCCCAGTGACAGCTGGCTACCTTCTAACTCCGTGAGCGCTGCCGGTTGTGGCTGAGCACGGCTGGCGGTGGCAGACGCCTGCATCCGCACCCTGCCCACGGCCGCCCTGCCTTCTGTCCGAGCCTCCAGCCTCACGCCCTGAGGTGTGTGAAATCACAGACCTGCTCTGTGTCAGTGTCTAAAGGACCAGTTTTCACTCCAAACGTTTGTTTATTGGTCCCCAGCTCTGCCCACTCGCCTGGCTCCGAGAGACACACACGTCGGTTTTGGAGTGGGTTTGGAGTGGGTTCGGAGTGTTGTTGTTTTGGGGTTTGGAGGGTGCAGGGCATTTTGAAAGGTAGAGAGAGGCTTGCTTCCCAGATGCCCTCAGGCAACCTGGGAAATTCTTCAGATTCCTGCTTCCCGAGGGTCACGGCTGTTGACTGGTGGACACGTGACACATCCCTGAATGCTGCACTGTGGTTTTGTCCTGGAGGCTTACACGCATCCATACACACACCACCTACAGCACATGTTCACACACACACACACATACACACACAACATAGAACACAAACACACACCACACCACCACACACACATCCGGACACCACATAGCATACACATGCACCACATACACCACACCTACAACACATGTTCACATACACACATACACGCACAGCACAGAACACAACCATATCACACCACACATGCAACACACATCCAGACAATACACACACAAAACACATAGCACACACACACGCACCACACAGCCAAAAATCTGCTTTGGGAAGGGCACCTGGTCATTTAATTAATTAATTTACTTATTATTGATTTCAGAGAGGAAGGGAGAGTGAGAAACAGACAGGAACATCAATGATGGGAGAGAATCACTGATTGACTGCCTCCTGCACACCCCACACTGGGGATGGAGCCCATAACCTGGGCATGCGCCCTGACCGGGAATCAATCGGTGACCTCCTGGTTCGTAGGTTGATGCTCAACCACTGGGCCATGCTGGCCGGACTGGTCATTTATTTTTGTTTGCAGAAGAAGCCTCACAGCCATGTAAGAGGGGAGGTGTGGGAGGCAAGTGAGTCTTGAGAATTAATTAAGTTGCAGCTGTTTCCAGGGCAGTGCCTAAGGTTGGGATCCTGGTGGACAGAATGACCTTTCTGGGCCAGAACTAAAAACCGCCGGATGGCGGAATAATAGCAGAGCCTGGCAAACTGGGGCCCCAACATCTGGCTCGCCACCTGTGTTTGCACATAAAGTTTTATTGGCACACGGTCATGCTAAATTACTTACGAATTGTCTGTGGCTGTTTTGCATCATTGAGCAGTTGTGATAGAGACTCTATCTTATTTATCTTCTAAATGTCGCAGTTGTCTGCTAACTCCTGGGTTCGCAGACCTCTCCTTAGAGACAACTGTGGGAGGGAGAGCCACTCGTTGTGGCTACACCATAACTGGCAGTTAGAGACCTGTGCAGTCCTACCCTACCTCCTAGCCCAGACTCCGGCCTCACCCCCTGAGATATGTGAAATCACAGATGACCGATTTTAACTCCACACATGTGTCTATTGGTCCCCAACTCTCTCCGCTCTCCTTCCCCTGTGAGACTGGCCCCGAACAGGGAAAGTTTATTGTCTCTTGTGATGAAGAAGGGGGGGACATTGGACTTGGGGGCTCCAAAAACTTGAAACTTTGGCATCTCTGAGCCTCCATTTCTTTGTCTGCAAAATGGAGTGGTAATGCCCATTCTACCCAGTTGTCGTGAGTATTGAATGTTGAGTAGGTAATTATATCTCTTGTATTGTTTTTAGTGGTTGTTAGATATTATAACATGGAACCTTAACTGAAAACAGTCTTCCTGGAGTTAATGTTGTGCCACTTCACAGACGAGGTACAAATAGAACTGAACTTACCACAAGATCCCCTCCTGGCCCAGCTGGCATGGCTCTATGGTTGAGCATTGACCTATGAACCAGGAAGTTTTGGTTTGATTCCCAGTCAGGGCACATGCCCGGGCTAGGGGCCCCATCCCCAGTGTGAGACATGTAGGAGACAGCCGACCAATGATATTCTCTCATCATTGATGTTTCTATCTCTCTCTCTCCCTCTCCCTTTATTTCTGAAATCAATACACACACACACACACTGAGTGGCCAGATTATTATGATCTGAACGCATAATAAACTGGCCACTCAGTGTACATATATATATTAGAGGCCCTGTGCATGAATTTGTGCCTGGGCGGGATGTGGGGGGACATAGGCAGTTAGCTGGCCTGCCTGCTGGTCGAACTCCTGGTGGAGGGGACAATTTGCATATTAGCCTTTTATTATATAGGATATACACTGAGTGGCCAGGTTATGCGTTCAGAGATTATAATAATCTGGCCACTCTGTGTGTGTGTGTGTGTGTGTGTGTGTGTGTGTGTGTTTATGCCAAACACTTCCATCACTAGAAGGAACTCTCCCTCTGAGCCCAGCCCTGCGCCCCGAAAACCACTAATCTGTCCTTCATCTCTATAAGTGGGTCATTCAACAATGTTACATAAATGGAATCATATGGTCTGTAACCTTTGGGACTGGCTTTTCTTACTCAGCACAATTCCCTTGACATGCATCCAAGCTGTTGCATTTATCAATAATTCATTCCCGTGTATTACTGCAGTGTATCCAGGACACCGCATGTGCTGTAGTTTGTATAACCACCACGCTTTAAGCACAGCTCAGTGGTTTCCAGTTTGGGGCTATTATCAATGAAGCTGCTGTGAACATTTGTGTGCAGGTTTTGTGTAAACGTAAGTTTTTATTTCTCTGGGATAAATGCCAACAGTGCGAATCCTGGGTCATGTGATAATTGTATGTTTACTGGCATGCTTTTGAGTTCACCAATTCTTTCTTCTCCTGTGTCCAGTCTACTGTTGAACTTACACAAGGAATTCTTCAATTCAGATACTCTATACTTCGATTTAAATTTTTCAATTGTTTTTTTTAACTTTTTATTTTTATGTTGAATTGCTTCATATTTTACTAGATTTGTCTATCCTTTTCTATAAATTCTTTATCATATTTAATATATTTTTTATTGATTTTTTTACAGAGATGAAGGAAGAGGGATAGAGAGTTAGAAACATTGATGAGAGAGAGACATCCATCAGCTGCATCCTGCATGCTCCCTACTGGGGATGTGCCCACAACCAAGGTAAATGCCCTTTGACCGGAATCGAACTTAGGACCTTTCAGTCCACAGGCTGACGCTGTATCCACGGAGCCAAACCGGTTTCAGCTCTTTATCATATTTAAATACTTATTTTTTAAATCCTTTGATTGCTGATCCCAACATGTGGGTTATCTATGGGTTTGCTTCTACTTTTTTGCCTCTTTTTCTCTAAGCTCATGGCACCCAGAAGCCCTGGTTACAGTCAACAACATAAACAAGAAGAAGAACTGCTGACCGAGCCCTGGAGCCCTTTATGCTTTTCAGAGTGAAGTCACATGTCAGTTCTCACTTGGGAACGTGGGAATTGCCAGCTCCTGGAGGCCCCACAGTGGGGACACATGGTCAGTGGGGGGACGTGGATTACGGGCTGGGCTCAGTGTGAGCCCCTGCGGCAGGCTCCACGGCGGCATGGGGGTGCAGTGTGCCCCTCTCGGGAGAGAACTTGTGTCAGAATAACGATCCCAATTATGGACAGGCATTGGCATAGATCAGCAACGGGGAAACTTTTTCCTGCCCAGGGCTATTTGAAGATTTATAACATTATGCATGGGCCATGCAAAGTTATCAACATAAAACTTAGCTCTAGCCAGTTTGGCTCTGTGGCTAGAGCATCGGCCTGTGGACTGAAGGGTCCCGAGTTTGATTCCAGTCAAGGACATGTACCTCACTGGCAGGCTCGACCCCCAGACCTGGTCCCAGTGGGTCTGGGCAGGTTCGGGAGGCAACTGATCAACGTTATCTTTCTCACATCGATGTTTCTCTCTCTGTCTCTCCCTCTCCCTTCTGCTCTCTCTTAAAAAAAAAAAACAGCCCAAACCGGTTTGGCTCAGTGGATAGAGCATCGGCCTGCAGACTGAAAGGTCCCAGGTTCAATTCCCGTCAAGGGCATGTATCTTGGTTGTGGGCACATCCCCAGTGGGGGGCGTGCAGGAGGCGGCTGATCAATGTCTCTCTCATCGATGTTTCTGGCTCTCTATCCCTCTCCCTTCTCTGTAAAAAACCCATAAAATATATTTTAAAAATGTTTTTAAAAATCAGTAGGAAAATACCCTTTGGTTAGGGCTAACAACAACAATAAAAAAATTATTTGATCCAACAATTAACTCACCCTGAAAGCCTTGGCAGGGCCAGACCCAAGGATCTCAGCGGCCTTACATGGCAGTGGGCCTGACATCACACTCTGGCCCAGACTGTGAGTGACACTGACCTTGGCCTCTGGGCAATAAACACCGGTGCTGTTTGTGGCACGCCCGTCAGCTGTGTCCACAGAGTCCTCTGAGATGCACACGCCAAGGTGAGGCAGGTAGGTAGGAGGTCTATAGGAGAAAGCGGCTGGGCAGGAGGGGGAGGGGCTGGGAAAGCCCTCAGGCTGAGATGTAGGTCAACACTCTCGCTCTTGGGAAGGAGGGAAGGAAGGCAGGTCTGAGACAGTTGTCTAAAGCAGCGCCTGATCAAGGTGCCTGACAGGCAGCCCCCCCATCGCGGGACCGGCCTGCCTTCATATCCCCGCCCCGCTCAGCGTGGGCTGGGAGCGGCCAGGGGCGGTGTGGCCTCAGCACCCCTGGGTTTGGAGGGTGATATCCGGGCATCGGGCAGCTGTCCTCCGATCACAAGGCCCTCGGGGGGGGGGGGGGGCAGAGGGCCAGTGGTCCTTTCCCAGCCCTGTCTCCGCTCAGCCCCTGTGGCAGGAAGCCTGGGACCTGAGGGACCCCCGTCAGGTCAGGTCAGTGCTCAGGGAGGTGGGGCTGCAGGAGGGAGGCAGGTGCCCTCACCCGGGCCTCCCTGGAAGGTCAGCCAGCTCGGCCAGCCCACGGGGGTCGCAGTGGCCCTTGAACGTCTATGGGGGTTGGATGTCTTCAGCGGAAATCAAACCATGGAATCATTTTCACCACAAAAGGCCCATTTATTTTGACAAGAAAAAAAACAGTGGCTCCAACCAGCCTTTAGATGTGGCCACAGCCTGTGGCCGCCTGCTGTGTCTCCGACCCATCCGGGGGCAGAGCAAATCTTTCCCACCTTTTTACATGTATGTGTACATGTATGTGTGTGTGTGTGTGTGTATATGTATATATAAGATGGAGATAATGAGTGTTCCCTGCTTCTCAGTGTTTCCCCTTCCGAGTTCCCAGGAGACGGGCAGAGTCCAGCTGAGGAGCTTCACACACAGCCGTGGCCTCAGGGCTGCGTCTTATCTCCCGAATGACTGAGGCTTAAAGGAGGAGGAAGAGGCGGCGTGAAATCAGGGACAGAAAGACAGGGCGCCCTTCCTGCCTGCCGCAGGCCTCCCCTTCTCCAGGTGCTGGCCGCTCTCCCACGTGTGGGCACCACTCACACCCACGTCCCCATTTGGGGTTCTCTCGCCTCTGAGATGCCCTCAGCCTGCCCTAAAGCCCTGAGGTGCCTCTTTCCCAGTTCACACCCCACCCACATTGACTCATGGAAATGTCACAGGCACCGGTTTTCTGTTTGAGGTTGCTTTATAAATGCACACAGCTGTCCTCCCTCCCCTCCAAAAGTGGGGGAGACATTTTATCACCCGGAGAAACCAGGTCCAGCCCTCATCCCAGAGACGGGGGAAGTCACACCCTCTCCCCCCTGAAACTGCCCAGCCCTCGACCTCCAGGCTGTAGAGCTACTGAACATCACACTCTCCTCTCACCTACGTCAAGTGCAGACTCGGGTACAGCGGGTGCTGGGCTCAGCGGGTGCGGTGACGTATGAGCGACCGTGGCTGTTCCTGTTCTTGTCCTGACTCACCAGCGGCCTGAACGCGGCCGCAGTGGGGTGGGAACCAGGGGAACGCCAGGCGGACATCTCGGTGCAGAGGGAGCCCAGACTGCCCGTCACTGCTGCAGCCCGGTGGAATTCTCGAGACTTTGAGTGCCTCGTGGGTGTGCCTTTGTCAATAGTTCGACGGCTCGCACAGGTGTGAAGGGGTTTCTCGGTTGTCCATGGCCATGGTGTAGCAGCCAAAGCGTGGCTGCAGAGGCTGGGAGTGGGGGGCTGGTTCCAAAGGGCATGACTCACCCGAAGAGAAATGCTAGCTGAGGCTGCACTTTTGAAAGGGTGTGCAAAGATTTCCAAGAGTAAGTGCAAAAAGCAAGGGGCAATGCAGTCTTACGTTCTGTGTTAAAGTGTACACACACACACACACACACTCCTGGTCAGGGCACAGGCCTGGGTTGTGGGCTTGATCCCCAGTGTAGGGCATACAGGAGGCAGCCAATCAATGATTCTCTCTCATCCTTGAGGTGTCTGACTCCCCCTCTCGCTTCCTCTTTGAAATCAATTAAAACACGCGCGCGCGCACACACACACACACACACACACTCCTGGTCAGGGCACATGCCTGGGTTGTGGGCTTGATCCCCAGTGTGGGGCATGCAGGAGGCAGCCAATCAATGATTCTCTCTCATCCTTGAGGTTTCTGTCTCCCGCTCTCCCTTCCTCTCTGCAATCAATTAAAACACACACACACACACAAATTCACATGCCTGTGCACTTTGGGGAGACAGTAGTATTGTCTATGACGGGGTCACGGGTTGTCTGGGGCTCCGAGGTGGGGAGACACATTCCTCTCTCCCTGTGCTTGTTTACACCTTGGAATTGGAAGCTATATATACACATATATATACACACACGTCTCCCTTATTTAGAAGAAAAAAAAAGAATAAGCAGACAGCAGCTGATTCAGACCTCAGTACTCCAGTCCCTGGGTCCCTGGAGGGGCTGGGCGGGGCAGCGGGCAGCGCCCCTCCTCCACACCGTGGGCGTGTGGGGCGCCACGTGGGGCCTGCGGCTGGGCACATGCCTGCACCTGGCCTTCCTGTGTGGCGGAGGCCGCCGCAGGGCGGAGGCGGGGGAGGCGGGGGCCCGGCCGCCTGGCACAGGCGGCACACGCGGGGCCCGGTCACGGGCCTGGCGTCTGGCTCTGGCCCGGGCCGCTTTCCAGAGCAGACGGTCAGGACACAAAGCCTCGCTGTGAGCGTCAGGAAAGGCTCTTCGTCGAAGCTGCCTGTCACCATTCACGGGGGCAGTTCACAGCGGGGACTCGGGGCAGAGCAGCCCCAAGGCTCAGGAAGCACATTTGGAGGGGCGGCGGTGCCCTGGCCCGCTCTTGGCACCGGTGGGGTGGAAAGAGCCCAGAGGAACCGGGGTTCTCTGGTCTTCCTCCGGCCGCTCAGCTGCAGCATAAAGATCCTTTTCAGAGCTCTCCCTGGACCGGCTCTCCGGCCTGGGGACACACGCAGCATTGTGCAGGGACATTCCCCACCGCCAGCAGAGGGGACAGAAGGGCCCTTTCAGCTGCTGCACAATAAGCAGGGCTCTGTCCACAGGCAGGGCCTCTGCCTCCTGGGCTCCTGGTCAGCTCACAGGCCGTCTGAGCACAGTTTACTGCCTCCGGCCGATTGCACTGGGGTTTTTCAAATGCCCTTTAGTCAACAATTCCTTAGGCACACCTATGTGAAAAGCACACCGTGCCTGCGTGCAAACAGCTATTCTTTTTTTAAAAAAATATATTTTATTGATTTTTTACAGAGAGGAAGGGAGAGAGATAGTCAGAAACATTGATGAGAGAGACATTGATCAGCTGCCTCCTGCACACCCCCTACTGGAGATGTGCCCACAACCAAGATACATGCCCTTGACGGGAATTGAACCCGGGACCCTCCAGTCCCCAGGCTGACACTCTATCCACTGAGCCAAACCGGTTTCAGCCAAACAGCTATTCTTCAGATATTCTTTATACATTCAAATATACATGTAGAGCCGAAATCGGTTTGGCTCAGTGGATAGGGCGTCGGCCTGCAGACTGAAAAGGTCCCGGGTTCGATTCCGGTCAAGGGCATGTACCTTGGTTGTGGGCACATCCCCAGTAGGGGGCATGCAGGAGGCAGCTGAATCGATGTTTCTAGCTCTCTATCCCTCTCCCTTCCTCTCTGTGGAAAATCAATTAAATATATTTAAAAAACAAAACAAAAAAACACACAAATATACATGTATATATATTTATATGTAGTCATACTCTTGGCTAGCAATATAGAAGATCTGTGACGTAGATCAAATATTCCATACAAGGTAACAAAGTCCACAGGTTGGCAGTGACGGACGAAGCTATGATTAGAGTAGTAACGTAGCTTTGTGTCCTTTGTTTCTCCGAATCTGAGTCATCCTTCAGTCCAGTTCATTCTTTCCGCTTATACAGATGGTGACACTTGCACTCCCTTTTCGGCTGTGACTCATTCATTCATTTATCACGCATTTGGAGGCGCCTGCCACATGCCAGGCGCTGTTCTAGGTTCCCGGGGTACAGCAATGAGCAGAGTGGTTGGCGATCCGTGGCCAGCGGTTTGCATTCTACTGAAGAGACAGATGTTCACTTGGGTTTGGGATGAGGACAGGCACGGAGAGAGGGGACTTTGCAGAGAGGTGATCTGAGGGTTATAAGCCAGGGAGTCCCATGGGTATCAAGACTGAAGGCTGAAACCGGTTTGTCTCAGTGGAGAGAGCGTCGGTCTGTGGACTGAAAGGTCCCAGGTTCGATTCCGGTCAAGGGCATGTACCTTGGTTGCAGGCACATCCCCAGTGGGGGGCGTGCAGGAGGCAGCTGATCAATGTCTTTCTCTCATTGATGTTTCTAACTCTATTCCTGTCCCTTCCTCTCTGTAAAATATCAATAAGATTATTAAAAAAAAAAAAAAAGATTGTAGCCAGGAGAAATGGCAACTCCCTCCCTCACTCTAGTTACATTGCATTCACTTGACAGAAGCCATCCCTGGTTAGACCCAACTCGCCACCCACCACACACCCACCTCTGCAGAAAACCAGGCCCCCGTGCCGGCTGGTCTCAGGGAAATTTAGGCCCAGGATCTCGGCGGAGGGTGGGAGCAGGTGGGAGCCTTCATGCTTCCATCACACATGCTTTCTCGGCCGTGGGCTCTCCCCCCCCCCCCCAGATGACCAATGCCCACCAGCTACTTCCCGGCTTCCCTCTCACCGACGCCTCCTCATTTCCCCCCAGTGATCCAGAGAGCTATTGACGGCTCCCAGATTCCAACACCTAGGTACTTCCCTACTTCCTCCTTGCCAAACCCTTCCTCCTGCACTCCACGCAGCCCGAGATGGGGCTGGAGGCAGGCGGGGACCGAAGCGTTGGCAGCTGCCCAACCAGGATGAAAGGAGGAGGCTGATGTGCAGGAGGCCCTCGCTGGAGCGTGTGGCCACAGCGCAGGCTCACCAGCTGTCAGCACTGGAGGCCCTGGGCGTGTAGACTTTGTGTCCCCAGTGCTTTGTCAGTGACACCCCCCAAAACTCGGGGCTCAGGCAAAGATGGCCTCCCTGCCTGCCGCTCTGCTCTGAGGAAAGGTGGTCCTCGGACTTCAGGCTGGTGGTTCCCAAGTGTGGCTCCCGAGCGAGCAGCATTGGCATCACCGGGGAACCTGTTAGAGAGGCACACTCCTGCCCCCCACTTCCCCCGGAGCTGCTGCAGGGGAAACTGGGGGTGTTCTCAGGTGTTTCCCGAGGAATTCCAATGCATTTGGGAACCAGGGACCGGGGCCAGTTCCAGGCGATGCTGAAGCTGCTGGTTCCAGAACCCACTTGGAGAACCGCTGCTCTAGAAATGTCCTCAGCAAATTACTCAGGTCTCTGAGTCATCGTGTGGTTCATGAACAAGCATTACTGAATCCCTAAGGCTGTAATAACGTTTAATAGGGATTACCTCTGCGTAAGGGGATAGCGGGCACCTTTTTACAGGGTTTGGGTATCTCTTTTGTTCAAACACGTACTATATTCGTAGATAAAAAAATGAAAAGAATCTAAAATAAAAGTATCTTATTCTAGTATCCTCCGTTACAGCTGTGCTTCTCACACTTAAGTACAGATAAACCTTTCAGGCTCCAGGAAGAGGTGAGGGCACAGAGATGGGGAGGGTGAGCACTGACCCCAGGAAGCTCCCCCAGCCAGAGCACGGGGTGGGGGGGGCCCCCACGCCAGTTCCAGGGAACCCTGCAGGGTGTCCTTTTCAATCCAGGTCCAGGGTCAGCGTGCAGGGTGTGGACCATCAAGGATTCTAGGAAAGTAATCTCCCAGGGTGATCTGGTCATAAATTCTCAGCGAGGCAGGTCATGGTAGAAGGCGTCTCTTTGCCTTAAGCTAGCCCCGCCCCTCATCTCTGTGCACCTTGGAAATAACCCTCTTTTCAGACCTCCTCCTGTATACAGCCAATCAACCTCAAGAGAGCACGTGATATCTGTTTGTTTTAAAAATATTTTTATTGATTTCAGAGAAGAAGGGAGAGGGAGCGAGAGAGAAGCACTGATCAGCTGCCTCCTGAACGCCTCCCCACTGGAGAACAAGTCTGCAACCCGGGCATGTGCCCTGACTGGGAATGGAACCGTGACCTCTGGGTTCCTAGGTGGACATTGGACCACGGAGCCACGCCAGCCTGGCGAGACAGCGCAGTAGCCCACGATCTTAACTGTCCTGCTTCCTCCCACCTTCCCTTCCTTAGGTTTCCTCCCAAATTCCAAAAGCATCAAAAAAACTGCCAACTGTCCTTTTCTTGGAAGCAAGCATCTCAGTCTGTTAAAATCCCGCCTTCGGGGCGAATCCTCTATTTGACTCAAGTCCATTTTTTAAAAAACAATATATTTTATTGATTTTTTACAGAGAGGAAGGGAGAGGGATAGAGAGCTAGAAACATCGATGAGAGAGAGACATTGATCAGCTGCCTCCTGCACACCCCCTGCCGGGGATGTGCCCACAACCAAGGCACCTGCCCTTGACCGGAATCGAACCTGGAGCCCTTCAGTCCGCAGGCCGACGCTCTAGCCACTGAGCCACACCGGTTTCGGCTCAAGTCCGTTTTGCTAAACATTCCCCACAGGTTTGGAGGGTCCTAGTGGACCAGGGTTTACAAGCAGGGAAGTGACTGGCCACGTGGCATTTGCCTTGGGATCTCTCTGAGCTGCTGGGCACAGACAAGGAAAGCTCTCCTCTGGGAGGTGGTGCGGGGCGCTCAGGAGCCAGCCCTCCCCGCCCGGTGGGATCTACAGTATTTGGGGGTCAGGAATTCCCCTTATAATCAGGAGCCCCCAGGGCCCGCGTTTTTTATGGCTGCTCTGCTTTTTCCTTTCCTGGGGACTTGGCTCCATCAGGCTGGGCTGGCTTCTTGGACACGTCCCCCCGCTGCGCCTTCGTCTCCCCACCTGTTGCAGAGGACGTGGGCCGGCCCACGGGGGGCACACCGGGCCTCCGCTCCTGCACTTGGGACAGAGGAAGTGTCCGGGGGCTACACGCGGGGGGTGGCGGGCCTCCTGCCCGGGAAACTGAGGCACGGCGGGGCGAGGAGCGTGCGGCAGCGCCACGAGCCTGCCTCCCGCACGCTGTGCACGGCCACTGGGGGGGCCCCGCAGGCGGCCTGGGCCCGCCCCGCGCGGCCGGAGGTGGAGGCGGAGGTGGGGATGGGGGGCGCGGAGCCGTCCAGACTCGCAAGGGGCGGCGGAAGCAGCAGGAAAACCCCGCGCCCTCGCGGCGCCGGAGCGCGGGCCGAAAAGTGCGAGAAACACACTCTGGGGCTCCGCTGCCCGGGCCGGGGACGAGCGCGGGGCCACGTTTGCGGGCGGTGGACGACCTGCCCCGGGCGCCCGCCCCTCAGGCCCCGCCCCCCGCTGCAGGCCCCGCCCCCTCTCCGGCCCCGCCCCGTGGAGGCCCCGCCCTCCTCCGCCGGCCCCGCCCCCGCCCCCTGCAGGCCCGGGACGTGCCGGGCTGGCGACGGAGCGCGGGGACGGCGTCCGGCGCCCTCACTTCCGCGTCCCGCCGCCCTCGGCCCGCGCGCGTCCCGCCGCCGCCTCCGCCGCGATCGGTTCGGACAATAGGCCGCCCGCCGCGGGCCGCGCAGAAACTTCCCGCCGCCCGGTCGGCGGCGCGCGGGGGCCGCTCCGGCTCGGCTCCGCTCGGCGCGGCGCGGGCGGGAGGGATCCCAGCCCCGCGGCCGCCTGAGGAAGCGGCGGGGACCGAGCGCCCCGGGACTTACCTGCGCCTCCGGCCGCCCGCCCGCCGCGCGCCTGGCGGCCTCTGCGCTCCGGCTGAGCCCGCCGCACCCCGGACCCTCCCGCGGCGGCGGCTGCTGCCGCCCCGTGCGTTTCCGAGTTTGGCTGAAGAGGATGTGACTTTTTTTCTTCTTCTTCTTCTTCTGCTGCTGCTGCCGCTGTTCTTTCTCCTTTTAGGATCCGAGAAAGAGGAGGCGCAGAGGGAGCTGGGACCGGGGAGCGCCGCCACCACCGGATCCCACGTGGACACTTGGGAGAAGGAAAGAAAGTTGCAGGAGAAACTGGGGGCCTCTGGCCTGGAGGCCTCCACTTGGGCCGGACTCTCACTCAGGCCTGGGGGTCATGACTGGCACTTTGGGCAGGTGGAGGGCTTTGCTGGTTCTGGGCTGGACTTGAGCGCCCCCCCTCTTCTTGGCCGCCCCCTCCAACACACACACATACACACACACACACACACACACACACACGCACACACGCTACCCAGCCCTGCCTGGCCGAGAGGCCTCCACCCCCGTCAGCAGCATGGACAAGTACCAGGACCTGGGCCTGGAGGCCAGTAAGTTCATCGAGGACCTGAACATGTACGAGGCCTCCAAGGATGGACTCTTCCGCGTGGACAAGGGTGCGGGCAACAACCCGGAGTTCGAGGAGACGCGCCGGGTGTTTGCCACCAAGATGGCCAAGATCCACCTGCAGCAGCAGCAGCAGCAGCAACAGCAGCAGCTCCTGCAGGAGGAGACCCTGCCCCGGGCCGGCCGAGGGCCTGTCAACGGCGGCGGCGGCGGCGGGGGCCGCCCGGGCCTGCAGGCCCACCGGGAAGCTGGTGCGGGCAGCAGGCTGAGCACGGAGGGCGCTGCCAAGCCCCCTCTGGCTGCCGCCTCGACCGTAGCTCCGGGCACAGCCGCCGCCGTGGCCGGAGGGCAGCCCTCGTACCCGGCCCAGGAGCAGAAGGCCAGGCCGTACGTCCACGCGAGGCCCGGCGGCCAGGACTGTGGTTCCAAGGAGACGGTGGCCGGTTCCGAGCGGTCTGCCGCCCACGGGCCAAACCCCTGCGAGGACCCTTCCTGCCTCACCCACGGGGACTATTACGACAACCTCTCGTTGGCCAGTCCGAAGTGGGGTGAAGAGCCAGGAGTGTCTTCCCCCGGCGTCAGGCGGGGTGTGGGGACCGGGTGGTCTGGCGCCCCCTCCAGTGACCCTTACCTGTACCAGCCGCAGCTCTCCCCGAGCCACAGCCGGTCACTGGAGAGCGGCCAGGACGGTGGTAGCGGTGGCCGCAGCCGCGAGAAGACAGCGGGTCTCTGGACCACCGCCTCCTCCTCCTCCCAGTGGGCGCGCCCGGGCCTGGAGAACGGGACCCTCCTGGGGCCCACTCAGCCCAGGACCCCCTTTTCAGGGAGCTGCCCCAGCCAAGGAGCTCTTCCACGAACAAACTCGGGGCCACGGGGCGAGGCGTCAGGCACGATGCCCAAAGCAAACGCGCACCCTCAGTCCTGGTTCCAGGATGGGCCCACAGCCTACCTTTCTGGCTCCGGGCCGTCATCTTTGCCAGCCAGCCTGGACAGCTTGCAGCTGGATGCCGGCCCCGGGCCGGGTCCCCAGCCCGGCTGCGCAGACCCTGGCACCGGTCCCAAGCTCGGCCCCATCAGCCGTGTCCACCCAGGGATGATGTCCACCCCACTCGAGTTATCTTGTAAAGAAGGTCCCCCCGGCTGGTCTTCTGAGGGTGGCCTGGGGACTGTGCTCCCGGAGAGCCCCAGCCCCCCGCACCGCGTGAGGCTGCCCTGCCAGACCCTCACCCCGGGTCCCGAGCTCGGGCCCTCGACTGCCGAGCTGAAGTTAGAAGCCCTCACCCAGCGTCTGGAGCGGGAGATGGATGCGCATCCGAAGGCCGATTACTTTGGTGAGTGAGCGGCCCGTGGCGTCGCCCGCCGTGGGTGACGGTGGGAGTTGCCACCAGGGATGCTGTCGCTGTCCTTGAGTGGCCTGTTCCCCCCCCTTTTTTTTTCTTTTTTGCTTCCTCTTTCAGCTACTTCTTCTGATTCAGAAACTTGAAAGCATCCCCCTGGCAGAAAGCGGATCTGGCAGCTGGGAGTTACCCATGTGGGAAGTGCAAAGCCGGGTGGGATCGCTGGTGACCGCTTTCAAAAAAGGGAAATGCAGTGACTTCGGTTTGCGAGTGTTTCGGGTGTGCCCTGGGGCCTCACGCTGACGGGCTTTTTCAGACTTGAACGGGAGCGGCTTTCTTAGGGACCCGTGCCCCTGAGCGGTGCCCCTGAGCGGTGCCTTCGTAATTGGCTGGGCCGGGCAGGTCTGGCTATTTGAGGACCAGTGGTCAGGCAGGGGCTCTGTAAGGCCATGTGTGTGTGCGCGTGTGTCTGTCTGTCTGTCTGCAGGTACTGTATGTACTGAGGCAGGTGTCACACCAACAGGAAAGTATTTGTTCTAGAGCAGTGGTTCTCTCTCCAGCCCGTCCCCTGAGGGTGAGAGATGTAAATTATAGGGCACCATCCCAGACCTACCTTCTACTATGTCAGAAATTGGGGTGAGCCCCGCCATCAGCCTGTTCACCAGCCAGCTGAGTGAGCCTGACACTCGAGGAAATGTGAGACCTGTGGGCCCGAGCTGCCTCCTGACTCAGCCACCCACTCCCACCCGGGTTCCCCACAGCCCGCAGATGGCCGACAATAGGAGGGAAGACGCCCCCTTTCTGGTTTGGCTCAAACGTGCAGATGTTGCTGGAGGTTCTTTGGGAACCCACATGCTCTGGGGGTCTGCTGGCCTCGGCTCCCTCCCCTCGGCCCAGGGCTGTGGCGGCTCAGAGGGGACCTAATTGGACGAGCCTATTTTTAGAAGAGGCTGAGGCTTGTTTTTGTTTTTCTGTTTTTCACTTTTGAACTCTGGGTTCTTGGGGTCACAATTTCTCCCTCTGAGGCCTGAGAGCCCTGGGAAGCTGAGTCCCACGGGGGAGACCGTCTGAGGAGTGGACAGCAGGGGCAGGGGAGGCTCTGGGGGCGCAGGGGAAGGCTGGCTGCTCCCAACCTCCCTGTTCTCTGTGAAGGGACGATCTGTCCCAAGGTGGGTATTGGGTCCCAGGCTCCCATGGTGACACTGTGTTCCTTTTTTTTTTTTTAATATATTTTATTGATTTTTTTTCTACAGAGAGGAAGGGAGAAGAATAGAGAGTTAGAAACATCAATCAGCCGCCTCCTGCACGCCCCCTACCGGGGATGTGCCCGCAACCAAGGTACATGCCCTTGACCAGAATCAAACCTGGAAGCCCTTTAGTCCGCAGGCCGACACTCTAGCCACTGAGCTAAACTGGTTTTGGCTTTTTTTTTTATTATTATTATTGATTTCAGAGAGGAAGGGAGAGGGAGAGAGAGAGAGAGAAACATCAATGATGGGAGAGAATCATTGATAGGCTACTTCCTGCACGCCCCACACTGGAGATCAAGCCCACCTGGGCATGTGCCTGACTGGGAATCGAACCGTGACCTCCTGGTTCCTAGGTCGATGCTAAACCCCTGAGCCACGCCGGCCGGGCTGGCACTGCGTTCTTGCTCCTGAGAGCCTCGGGGTGACCACGTCACACCGCATGGGGTGACTTAGTGGTTGATGAGCACGTAGCATCAGTTCACTGAGAACTGTCTCTTCTCCGCAGATGGCTCCCTTTGGGGACTCGTGCTGAGCTGGAAATATTGTGGCTTTTTAAATTTAGACTTTGGCTGGGTTCTTTTGTTTCAAGCTGCTTCAACAGCAAGACAACAGCTTTCTTTTTTTCAGGGAGGCAGGATTACACCCGGGATCAGAGCGGACATAGGAGCGAAC
>PVJN01025563.1:0-29821 GCA_004026805.1 Lasiurus borealis | reverse complement strand
GAAGAGACTGGACAAAAATCATACACCTATGGATGAGGATGGGGTCGGGGGGTGAGGGGTAGGAGGTAAGGGCAGAGGGTGGGATTGGAAGTGGGTGGAGGGGAGCTATAGGGGGAAAAATGAACAGTTGTAATAATCTGTACAATAAAGATTTATTGAATTAAAAAAAATGAATGCCCCAATTGCCCATCATATCACTGAAAAATGCTAAGTAAACATTTTTCCAGCAATGTAGATTGAAAAATCATTAATTCTATTTTTAAAAGTATTTTTATTGATTTTTTACAGAGAGGGATAGAGAGCTAGAAACATGGATGAAAGAGAAAAGCTGCCTCCTACACGCCTCCCACTGGAGATGTGCCTGCCACCAAGGTACATGCCCTTGACCGGAATCCAACCTGGGAACCCTAAGATCGCAGGCCGATGCTCTATCCACTGAGGCAAAAAATCATTAATTCTTAAAGTCATATCATCACTTAACAAACTTAGGACCTTAAAAAACAGAATTTATTAACATTCTTCTTATAGAAACTACTAGATTCCAGGAAAATCCATATTAAATGCTTTGAGCCCTGGCAGGTTTGGCTCAGTGTAAGGGTCCAGGGTTTGATTCTGGTTAAGGACATGTGTCTTGCTTGCAAACTAGATCACAGATCCTAGTGGGGGTATGTGGGGGAGGCAACCAATCAATATGTGTCTCTCAAATCCATGTTTCTGTCTCCCCCCTTCCTTCAGTCTAACAAAACAAACAAACAAATAAACATCGATAGAAAAATAACCTCCAGTGAGGGAAAAAAAAAGAAGTGAAACAGTATGAAATGGTGGAGGATGCAGAGAACTGGAGAATTTATGGCTCATACAACCCTTACACAATGTTAAAGCATGGCCAACTGTTGCCATGTTGAAATTCAAGCTAGGATATCAGATGATCTGAAATGTTAAAGGAACCTGGGAATCAAGATTATGTACTAGTAACATTTCACATTTAAAATGTTGGGAACCGAGTGAATTTTTTACAAACACTATGTAGAACAAATAAAATAGTATACTGACCACATCAGTCTGTTGGATACAAATCTGAAATCTTGGGCTAGGCAAAATCAAAGACCTTTTGTGCACACATCTTTTGGAAAGCTGTCCAATTTTGAGTTGACTCAGAGGCATCTTAGAAAAAGAAACCCTTACTTTAAGGCAAGGGGTGGGGGGAGGATATTGAGGTAAACAGAACAGACTAATTTTATACAATTCTGCTTTTAAAGTTATTTAAAATACAATATAAAAATTACTGTAAGAAAAATTTTTAGCAGAAGCTCCTAGTTAAGTACTATTTTAATGAAGTAAAAGTATGAGAATCTAGTTCTTTTGCAGGAATTAAATAAAGGTAATTTATATTCAAATAGATATCCACAAATCCAATTAAAGAGTTCAGATTTTTCCAAAGCATTGCCCTTCAAATACAGTCCTACACTACGGAATCTTAATAGGCATGGCTTAGGGGCTCTTTTGGGGGAGGGTGGTTGGGGTAAAGCTGTAGGTATTCTACAGTTCACATTAATAATGATGCTAGAGATGTATTCGAGAGCTTGTTTATCCAGAATTAAGAATAAGGTTTTCCTATATGAAATTAATTTACATGATTTTTGCTTCACTTAGCACTGTGTTCAAATTAAAAACTCTCAGAAATACACTCATCATAACTTTAGAACTATACTAAAGATACTGTGCTACAAAATCTAATTAATAAACTAGGGAAACAGCTTATATTTTTCCTTTAATCCTTCTATGAGAGATAAAAGTAAAATTGCTCTATGCAAATAAATAAGTTATATATGGGGAGTCTTTGCATTTTATGCTTTACTAAGAAACACAACTTCCATACATTTGTATTTATTCTATACATTTATGTAAACAAGTGGTTATATTAGATTATAAATGTCATGCATTATAAATATATTTATATTCCATACATTTATATTACCACCTTCAGACACAACTTTCAAATTTAAACTTCAACCAATAAAAACTGAGTTATTACAAGATTCTGCTGGCCAGTAAGTCAATTTTAGCAATTGTTATATTTTCTGTACAGGAATATTAAATTACCAGATTATTTTATAGTAGAGTTCTCCTAATTGTGCTTAGGGAAATGTAAATGCCAAAGAGATTGAAGTAGAACAGAGATGAAAAGAGGAGACTGAGGGTCTATATTTAATGTATGAATAATAATTATTAGTAATTATTACTCTGTCCTCTTTACCTGATTTTTGTTTCTTCAGAGTAGTTATCATTTACCTTACACTATACTGTAAATGCATGAAAACAGAACTCTGGTGTGTGTGTGGGTATGTTTTGCTATTTGTTTTGTTAACTCTCACCCAAGGATATTTTTCCAATGATTTTTAGGGAGAGTGGAAGAGAAGGAAAGACGGAGAGAAACATTGGTGTGAGAGAAACACGTCAATTGGTTGCCTTCTACACGCACCCCGACAAGGGCCTCAGCCAGGGAGAAGCCTGCAATCAAGGTACATATCCTTGACCAGAATCAAACCCTGGACCCTTTGGACTATAGGCCGATGCTCTGTCCACGGAGCCAAACTGGCTAGGGCTAGCCACTGCTATATTATTAATGTCTACTTCCTGGTAGATGGTGGATACTTGGTATTTACCCAATGAATATGTTAAATGCTTTCTTCCCCTTGTTGCAAGTGACAGGTTACATTAAGAGGTTTTCTGGTATTATACCAACTTTGTATTTCTGAAATTAATACCAATTGATTGTGATGTATTCATTTATTAACATAACCTGGGTTTTACTTGCTAATATTTAAAAATTTTGGCATCCCTATTTAGAAGATCTTTTCTTATACTGCCACTTGTTGTTTTGAGCATCTAAATTGTATTATTTCACTAATGTATATAGTATAAATGATCTACAGATACTTGTTGAGTGATTAGTCTTTTAATATAAGATAATTCTTGCCCAGCAGGTGTGGTTAAATGGTTGAGCATCAGCCTATGAACCAGGAGTTCACGGTTTGATTCCTGGTTAGGGCATATGCCTGGGTTGTGAGCTTGATTTTCCAGTAGGGGATATGTAGGAGGCATCTGACTGATGATTCTCATCAATGATGTTTCTCTTTCTCCCCCACTTCCTTCCTTTTTTAAAATCAATAAAAATATATTTTTTAAAAATAAAATAGACAACTCTTCTTTTTCTCTTACTAAAAAAATTTGGGGTTTGGTGTACTTTTGGTGGTGAATGCAGCACAGGATAATTTGTTTTGGTTTTCAGCTTAGCATTTACTGGTTGTTATTAGTACTATCAATTGTTAAGGTCAATTTTGTCAAATTACATTTTTCTAAAGAATTGTTCATATTCTTTAATTTATCAGCATAAAGTATGCATAAATTATTTTAGGATTCTTAAAATTCTTACTCTATCTGTGATTATATTTCTTTTTATTTTAATACTAGAGGCCAGATGCATGAATATTCATGCACAGGAGGGGGGACCCCTCAAGGGTGGTAGGAGACCAGGTGATCAGGGGAAGGCTCCCATCACACCTCTGTTGCTGCCACTGCTGACAGCACAAGTCTCAGCTGGCCCCGGTTACCTCAGTGTTGGGTGGAGGCTTGCCTGCACCTCGGGCCGGCCCAGGGGAGCTGGGGGGCTTAGGGGACTTGGGGACTCCAGAGGCAGGTGCATGGCAAGGCCGGGTGCCACGTGTCTGCCACACCAGCAAGGTTGAGGGGACTGGATGCACCATCTTTGAGGGCATTGCAGTCAATTAGCATATCCCCTCTTTAATGGCTGTGGGTGCTGCCATCTTTGCAACAGCACGAGGGTCAATTAGCATATTCCTTCTTTATTAGGATGGGGGTGGGGGAGGAGGTCGTCCTTCAGCCAGGCCTGTGCCTTCTCGCAGCCCAGGAGCCCTTAGGGCAGCGGTTCTCAACCTGTGGGTCTAGACCCCTTTGGGGGTTGAACGACCCTTTCACAGGGGTCGCCTAAGACCATCAGAAAACACATATTTCCCATGGTCTTAGGAACCAACAGACCGCTCCTCGGTGTAGCAAAGTGTAGCAATGTAGTTTACTGTTGTTATATGAAGACTGTTACCCATGCTACACCACAATTCAAGACAAAAAATTTCATTTATTTGTAATTAGAAATAAATATTTCAGAATATATAATTACATATTGTTTTTGTGATTAATCACTATGCTTTAATTATGTTCAATTTGTAACAACGAAAATACATCCTGCATATCAGATATTTACATTACAGTTCATAACAGTAGCAAAATTACAGTTATGAAGTAGCAACGGAAATAATTTTATGGTTGGGGGTCACCACCACATGAGGAACTGTCTTAAAGGGTCGCAGCATTAGGAAGGTTGAGAACCACTGTCTTAGGGTATGTCCGACTGACAGCTAGGCCCCCTCCCCACAGGGAGGCAGGCCGTGCTAGCCTAACCCGTCAGACATCCTTAGTGCTGTTGTGGAGGTGGGAGAGGACCCCGCCACCTCAGTGTGCTAGATGTCACTGAACCCAGCTTCTGGTTGAGTGGCGCTCCCCCTGCGGGAACACACTGACAACCAGGGGGCGGCTCCTGCATTGAGCATCTGCCCGCTGGTGATCAGTATACATCATAGTGATTGGTCATTCAGCTGTTCAGTTGATTTGCATATTAGCCTTTCATTATACAGAACTGCTTATCTATATGTTTTTCCTTCATCGCTCTTGGTAGCAGTTTATCTATTAGTCTGTAGTATATTGGTCTAATTATTTCATTAATTTCTACTTTATTTTTATTGTTTCTTTTGACTTTAGCTTTGTTTTCTAGCTCTAAGAGTTGAAGACCTAATCACTTTATATTCAATCTATTACAAATCGGTATTTTAAGGCATCAACTGTCTACATACAACATTAGTTACAATTCATAAGTTCTGATGCGTAATGTTTATATGTCAAAATATTGTAAATTTCTAAAGTAATTTTCTCTTATCTCATAAGTTATCTACATAGTTTTAAAATGTAATTTTAAAACCCATTGATAACAGCCCTGGATGATGCTCATTGTTAGAACATCATCCTGTGCACTGAAGCATTGCAGGTTTGATTCCTAGTTAGGGCATGACCAGGCACATAATCAGGCTGTGGGTTCGATCCCTGGTCTGGGCACATGCATAGAGGCGACTGGTTGGTTTCTCTCTCTCTTTCTTTTCCTCTCTTTCTAGAATCAATGAAAAACATCCTTGAATGAGGATTAAAAACAAAACAAAAACCCAACCAATTGCTGCTTATTTCTCATTTAGTTGAACCAAGGACCAAGAATATGCTCTCAACAGCAATTGCCAATCTTTTGGACCTCATGGACTACCAGTGGTCCGTGGACCACCTGTTGGGAACTACTGCTCTAAATAATATTGATTTCATGGAATCTGATGATATTCCCACCCTGATTTAACACAAATTTAACTTTTGTAACTTGAATTTTGTATGCTTGGAAGTAATGTACATGCTCTACTTGTATGTATATGTATGAGTACATATCTTTTAAACCAAGTCTTTCAATTGTACTGTTCAGTCTACTATCCTATAAGTTTGTGAGGTATGACCATTACTGTGGACTTGTCCAATTTTCGGTACTTTTTGGCTTCATAGTTCATATATTTCAAGGGTATTATATTTTATTCTACTTCATACATTATTGACAGTATGCCTAAGTAATGAATTGTAAAATATAAATAATTTTTACTCATAAATGTGCATTGCTCAAGTGTCTTTCAGATTTGCTTTTGAAAAGTTCAATGATATTTTGACTCTAGATCACTGGTATGCCTTTTCTCCCCTCTCTCTAAAAAACATTTAGGTTTTTTGCTTTGTCCCTGGATGTCCTGAAATTACATCGTATCCACAATATAAATATTTATTATTCATTGTCACCAACGCTCAGCAGGCCTTTCCAATTTGCAAATTCATATCCTTTAGTTTTAAGAAATTTTCTTGAAATATTTGTTTAAATTACTAACTCTTCATTTTTTCCTGGAACTCCTTTCAGACTGACAATTCTCTACTTTTCCTACCCAAATTCCATATGGTTGGTCTTTTGATTCTAATTTCTTGGAAATGTCCTTAATTTTAATGATTTTAATTGTATAAATTCTTGTATTTATTGTCCATTTTTAATCTCCTTACACAAAGAGAACTATTATAAAATTTATAAATCTTTGGATAGGGATGTCCACTTTCATCAATATTATTCAACATAGTACTGGAAGTCTTAACTACAGCTATCAGGCAAAAATAAAAGGCATCTAAATTGGAAAGGAGGAAGAAAAACTCTCATCACTTGTAGATGACATATTATCCATAGAAAACCCTAAAAACTCTACACCAAAAAACTACTAGATTTAATAAATGAATTTGGCAATATAGCAGGATACAAAATCAATACCCAAAAAACGATGGCTATTTTATACACTAAAAATGAATTCTAAGTGAAATTAAACAAATAATCCCATTCACCATAGCAAAAACAAACAAACAAACAAACAAATAAATATACTTGGGAGTAAACTTAAGCAAGAATGCAAAAGACTTGTACTTGGAAAACTACAGGACTTTGTTCATGGACTGGTAGAATCAATATCATAAAATGTCCATATTACCCAAGGCAGTCTATAGATTCAATGCAATCCCTATTAAAATAGCAATAGCATATTTCACAGACCTAGAACAAATACTCCAAACATTTATTTGAAAACCAAAAAGACCCTGAATAGCTGCAGTGAACTTGAGAAAGAAGAAAGTTGGAGGACTCACAATGCCAGATATCAAGCGATACTACAAAGCCACAGTAATCAAAACAACTTGATACTGGCACAAGACAGACATACAGATCATGGAATAGAACAGAGGACCCAGAAATCAACCCAACCCATTATGTTCAACTAATTTGACAAAAGAGGCAAGAGCATGTAAGAGAGTCTCTTCAATAAATGGTGTTGGGATAACTGGACAGATATATGCAAATAAATGAAACTAGACCACAAACTTATATCATACACAAAAATAAACTCAAAATGGATAAGACTCAAATGTAAGTTGGGAAACCATAAAAATTGTAGAAGAAACCATAGGCAGCAAAATCTCAGACATCTCTCATGGTAATAAGTTTATGGATACATCTAAGGCAAAGGCAGTAAGAAGAAAATAAACAGGACAACATCAAAATAAAAAGCTTCTGCACAACAAAAGAAATCATCAATAAAATGAAAAGTGAGCCCATAGTATGGGAGAACATATTTGGCAATGATACATCTAATAAAGGGTTAATAACCAAAATATGTAAGAAACTCATAAACCTAATAAAAGGAAGGAAAATAATCCAAAAATAGGCAAATAGACATTTCTCCAAAGTGGACATAATGATGGCCAAGAGGCATATGAATAAACTAGAGGCCCGGCGCACGAAATTCATGCACGGAGTGTGTGTGTCCCTTAGCCCAGCCTGCACCCTTTCCAATCTGGGACCCCTCGAGGGAATGTCTGGTAGGATCGGGCCTACACAAGCAGTTGGCCATCCCTCTCACAATCCAGGATTGCTGGTTCCCAACTGCTCATCTGCCTGCCTTTCTGACTGGCCCCTAACCACTTCTGCCTGCCAGCCTGATCACCTCCTAACCACTCCCTTGCCAGCCTGATTGATACCTAACTGCTCCCCTGCCAGCCTGTTTGCCCCTAACTGCCCTCCCCTGCAGGCTTGGTCACTCCTAACTGCTCTATCCTGCAGGCCTGGGTCTCCCCCAATTGCCCTTCCCTGCAGTCCCGGTTGCCCTCAATTTCCCTACTCTGCTGGCCTGGTCACCCCAAACTGCCCTTCCCTGCAGGCTTGATTGCCCCCAACTGCCCTCTCTTGCAGGTCTGGTCCTCCCCTGCTGGACATCTTGTATGTTAGAGTGATGGTCAATTTTCATATTACTCTTTGATTAGATAGGATAGAGACCTGGTGCATGGGTGGGGGCCAGCTGGTTTGCCCTGAAGGGTGTCCTGGATCAGGGTGGGGGTTCCCTTGGGGTGAGGGGCCTGTAGTGGTTTTCAGGCTGGCCACTATCCCCAGTGTCCCAAGCAGAGGCCCTGATATCTGGGATTTATTTATCTTTTATAATTGAAACGTTGTAGCCTCGAGTGGAGGCCTAAGCTGGCTAGGGTGTGCAGAAAGCTTGGCTTTCTCCATTAGCAAGGAAACCCAAGCCACCTGATCGCTCTGTGGCCGCAGCTATCTTGGTTGGGTTAATTTGCATACTCGCTCCTGATTGGATAGTGGGTGTGGCCTGTGGGTGTAATGGAGTGATGGTTAATTTGTATGTTACTCTTTTATTAGATAGGACTAGAGGCCTGGTGCACAAATTCGTTCACGGCCAGGAGGAGGGGTTACGGGTGGTTGGACCATCTGGCCCCACCCCTTGGTCAAACTCCTGGTTGAGGGGATAATTTGCATGTTAGCCTTTCATTATATAGGATTATTATATAGGATGCTCAAAGTCACTGATCATCAAGAGATGCAAATTAAAACAACCAGATATCACCTCACACATGTCAAAATGGCTACCATCAACAAATCAACAAATGACAAATGCTGGTAAGGATAGAGAGGAAAGGGAACCCTAGTACACTGCTGGTGGGAATGCAAACTGGTGCAATCATTATGGAAAACAGTATAAAGGTTCCTCAAAAAATTAAATATGGAACTGCTATTAATCCCATTTCTAGGAATATACCTTAAGAAACCCTAAACACCAATTAGTTCAAATTGCTCATACATGTTCATAGCAGCACAATTTACAATAGCTAAGACCTGGAAACAGCCCAAGTGCCCACCAGTAGATGAGTGGATAAAAAAAATCTGTGGTACAACTACACCATGAAATACTATGCAGCAGTAAAAAAGAAGAAATCTCTTACCCTCTGATATAGCATGGAGAGACCTTGAGAGTATCATGCTAAATGAAATAAGTTAGTCAGAGAAAGACAATATCACATGATTTCACTCACATGTGGAATCTAATTAACAAAATAAACTGATGGAGTGGATTCAGAGACAGAGAAGCATAGAACAAAGTGTGGAATCTTGGAGGGAAGGCAGGAGAGGGTGGGTGAGAGGGAAGTAATCAATCAAAGACCCTGTATGCATATATGTATAACCCATGGATGCAAACAGTGAGGTGATGAGGGCCTGAGGCAGAGGGCAGAGGGCAGGGATGAGCTCAATGGGGAAAAAAGACACATATAATACTTTCAACAATAAATATTTTTAAAAAATCACGAATCTTTATCATAAAATGAATATTTGTTTGTACTTATGGTTGGATGAAAGATCTTAATTGCCTTACTCTTTCACAAGGTATCACACTGGTCTATTATACTGATTGGACCTAGAGAGCAAGTAATACCAACTATCCTCGACTTATTGGTTAAACATGTATGTTCCAGGAGGTAGGAAATAAATCCAACAACTCAGGGGCTGTTTAACTTCACCAAAATTTCTACGGGTTCAATGGTGCAAGGATGTTGACATATCCCTTCTAAGGTAAAAGATAAATTTTTCATCTGGTCCCTCTTAGTTGGCCTCTTGGGATTTTGGAGGCAACATATTCTTCATTTGGGTGTGACAAACTTACTATATAAATCCAAAAGCTGCTGGTTTTGTGTGGAACCCCAAACAAGAGAAGGATCTGAAATAGGTCCAACCTACTGTGTAAGCTGCTCTAACATGGGCCATATGATCCCAGCAGATTCAATAGTGCTTGAAGTGGCAGACAGGAATGCTGTTTGGAACTTTTTACAGGCTCCTACAGGAGAATTGCAGCACAGGCCTTAAGGCATTTGGAGTGAAACCCTGACTTCCTTTGCAGATAACTACTCTCCTTTAAAGAAACAGCTCTTGGCCAGCTAATGGGCCTTAGAGACTGAACACTTAACCATGCGTCATCAAGTTACCATGCAATGTGAGCTGCTCATCATTAACTGGGTGTTATCTGACCCACCAAGCTATAACATTGGGTATATGTAGCAGCATTCCATCATCAAATGAAGTGGTATTTATGAGATTGGTCCTGAGCAGGTCCTGAAGACACAAGTTACATGAAGATGTGGCCCAAATGTCCACGGTGCCTATCCCTGCCACACTATTTTCTCTGCAAGCCTATACTTATAGGCTCATTGGGGGTGGGGGACAGAGGGGAGAGGTCCCTTACAACCAGTTGAGAGAGGAAGAAAAAACTCAGGCCTGGTTTACAGATAGTTCTGCACGATATGCAGGTACCACCTGAGAGTGGACAGCTGTGGCACTACAATCTCTTTCTGGGACATCTCTAAAGGACAGTATTGAAGAAAAATTTTCTCTGTGGGTAGAACTTCAAGCAGTACACCCAGTTAATTCTGCTTGTAAGGAGAAATTGTCAGACATGAAATTATCTACCAATTCATTGGCTGTGGTCAATAGTTTAACTAGATTGAGCAGGGGTTTTCAACCCATGTGTTACAAACCTTTTGGTAACATGCAATATTTGACTAATTAGGGGCACTGATCTCTTTTCCCTTAGACTGTCAAATAATAATAAAAAAAGACAGACCAGCTGGCATAGCTCTCAGTGGTTGAGCATCGACTTATAAACCAGGAGGTCATGGATTGATTCCTAATCAGAGCACATGCTTGGGCTGAAGGCTTGATCCTCAGTGTGGGGCATGCAGGATGCAGCCAATCAAAGATTCTCTCTCATCAGTGATGTTTCTCTCTCTTCCTCTCTGAAATCAATAAAAATATTTTTAAAAATGACAACAGCCAACAGAACAATAGTCATCCAGTGTGAATAAATAAAAATTATACCTTTTGCTTATAAAATTGGCAGAATATAATATTTTTTGTGTGCTTCAAAATTTTAATTACTTTATGTGTGCCATGGGATGAAAAAGGTTGACTATCACTGGGCTAGAAGGTCAGGGACATTGGAAAATTGGTGATAAGGAAGCCTGAGGGACAGATGTGGATAGACATCTCTGAATGGGTGAAAAACATTAAGATATTTATGTCCCTCTCAATGCCCACCAAAAGGTGATCTCAGCAGAGAAAGATCTGAGTAATCAAGTGGACAGGACGAGCATTCTGAGGGTATCAGTCAGTCTCTTTTTCCAGCAACCTCTATCAGCCCAATGGATTCATAAACAACATGGTCATGGTAGCAAGGATGAAGTTATACATGGGTTCAGCAACATGGACTTACATTCACCAAGGCCAACTTGGCTACAGACATTGATTCCTGCCCAATCTGCTAGTAGCAAAGACCAACACCAAGTCCCCTATATGGTACCATTCTGCAGACTGGTAGGAAGCCGGTTGATTCCATTGGACCTGCTTTCATCGTAGAAGGGGCAGCATTTATTCTTATTGAATTCCATTTACTCTAAGGATTTGCCTTACCTGCGTACAATGCTTTTGCCAAAACTGCCATCTGTGGACTTGCATAACCCATTCTCATCATATTCACACAGTGTTACTTTTGATCAAGGGAGTAATTTCACACAAATGAAATGCAGCAATGGACCCATGCTCATGGAATTCACTTGTACCAAGTATCCTACGGTCCCAAAGCAGCCTGCTTGACAGAATGGTGGAATGGCCTTTTGAAGACTCAGTTACAGCACCATCTAGGTGGCAATACCTTATATGGCTGGGGCAAGGTTCTTCAGGAGGCTGTAGATGCTCTGAATCAGCATCCAATATATGTAGCTATTTATCCCATGGCCTGGATTCACAAATCCAGGAGTCAAGGGGTAGAAGTTAAAGTGGCAGCCCTCACTATCACCCATAGTAATCCATTAGCAAAATTTCTGCTTCTTGTCCCATGACTTTATGCTCTCACAGAGGCCCAATGTACGAAATTCGTGCAAGAGTAGGCCTTCCTTCTTTCGGCTGCCAGCACCGGCTTCCCTCTGGCACCCAGGACCCAGGCTTCCCTCAGGCACCCAGGACCTGGGCTTCCCTCTGACACTGGCAGGCATCCGGGACCTAGGCTTTCCTTGCAGCCCCGACTTCATCTGGCAGATCGTCCAGAAGGACATCCGGTCTAATTAGCATATTATGCTTTTATTATTATAAATTGGCTTAGAGATTTTAGTTCCAAAGGAACTATCAGGAGACATAACAATGATTTCACTAACCTGGAAGTTGAAACTGCCATCCAGACATTTTGGACTCTTCATGCCTCTCAACAGATAAAAGGAGTTACTGTGCTGCTGGCATGAGTGAACCAATGGGAAGTTGGACTATTACTCCACAATGAAGGTAAAGAAGAGTATATCTAAAATACAGAGGATCCTCAAGGGCACTTCTGGTATTACTATGCCCTGGTATTAAAATTATTAAAAAACTACAACAATTCAGGCAAACCCTTCAGTAATTAAAGTTTTGGTTACTGTACCAAGTAAAGAACCATGATCAGCTGAGTTGCTTGAGTTGATAATGCAGAATAGATAATGGATGGCCTTGGCTGGTGTGGCTCAGTTGTTTGGAGCATCATCCTGTTTACTGAAAGTTTGCAGGTTCAATTCCCAGTAAGGGTGGATATGAAAGGCAACCAATCAATGTTGCTCTCTCAGATCGAAGCCCCCCCTCCTCTCTAAAAAAAAAATCAATGTCATGAGTTATTTACTGTGTTATGAATATGTCTATGTTGCAGAAAGTAATATCTTTGTCTTTCTTCCCTTTCTTAACATAAGATGTACTGACTTTATACCATAGTATATAAGCTATATATAAATGTCAAAATATTTAAGTTACGGGGATATCAAGAAGAGTTAAACATCATATAAGGACTTTGCATTTTCCTCTGGGGAAAGGATTTGTGTGTGTTTGGTTGTATAAAGGGTAGTTGTATTATGTTAGGTAGAAGTATGACCTTGTTGTTGTCTATATCTGGAGACTAAGTATAATTTAAGGAGATGTTTATGGTGTCAGTTTGACAAGAGGTGAACTTGTGATGGTTTTGTGTATCAAGTTGAAGGGTGTTTTGGACAAGATTAAAACAGTAAACTTTGAGTAATCCGTAAGTGTCAAGAGGCCTACCATTTTGGATAGCTCAGTTCTAAAGTGCTAATTTTTTCTTTGCATTTATTTTCTGATCTGTATGTCTCTCATTCTCTTTTATACCATTTTAAAGGATGATGCAATACTTGATAAATACAATTTAAAAACAAAAATAACTATTTCACTATTACATCTTCCTTTTAGGATATCCCTTTTTTTTTAAATTAAGTATTTTTTTTTTTTAATCCTCACCCAAGGATATTTTTCCACTGATTTTTTAGAGAGAGTGGAAGAGAGAGGGAAAGACAGAGAGAAATATCGATGTGAAAGAAACACATTTATTGGTGGGAGGAGCCTGCAACCCAAGTATGTGCCCTTGACCGGAATGGAACCAGGGACCCTTACGTCTGCAGACTGATGCTCTAGCCACTGAGTCAAACTGATGAGGGCCCACCATTCTTACTTTATTACTTTAGTCTTTAATTTAGTTTATTTTCCAGTATGGTAGGAATTGGTGGTAATGATCCAATTCTTAAAATTAAAAAGCAAAATATCTGAAGATCTAGGAAAAGGTCACTAAGACCCTATTAATGCACCTTAGATTTATAGAAAGGGTCTGATAAACTCATATAGTAATTGCAAGAGAGAATAATTTTTTTAAAAAGCAAAATTTTCCTGTTCTTTGGAAGATTTCTATGAAAGAATAAGTCTTAAAAATACCAACCTTGATAAGTAGTTAGAACTGCTCAAAAAGGAAAATAAAAAACTAAAATTAGTCTAATCCTGATGGTTAAGCTTTTTTCAGTTTTTAATTTTAGTTCTGCTGGCCTGGAAGCCATTAATTTTATTTCTATTCTTTTTGTGGTTATTTTAAATTAAAAAAGAAAAAAAAAGCAGCACTAGCAAACATATATCGAATGCCTACCTATATTTTTCTAATGGCTTTATATGTATTTCACTTAATCCTCACAACACTATGAGGAGATATTATCAGCTCCATTTACGTACAAGAAGGTGAGATTATTGTAATGTTACACAGCTAGTAAGGGCTAAAGTAGGATTCCATTGAGATAGTTTGACTGCAGAGCCAAAAACAGTATTTATTTTTGTAAGGTGCTCTAAAGTTAGTATTTCTTTCTGTACTCTTTGTGAACAACAGAATTAACTCAATTAGTCATTCCCTTCTTCCAAATTTTGTTATTCTCTAATATTTTAGTTCTACTTTAAAAATATACATATTTACAATCAATAATAAACCTGATTTAGTAACATTTTAAAAACTAATTATTTGTTCATGAAGTATTCTTTTAAACCCAGTTATTTCTCTAATTTACTATTCTTCCTACTCAAGTACACCCTTTGATTCTTGCATAAGTTTTTATAAATGATGTGTCTATCTTTACGTTAGGTCTCATTCTTCCTGATAGTTTAAATAGGTATAGAATTGAGGGGAAAGTTATATTTCTTCTACATATTGAGGAGAAAGTATGCTGTTATCTTCTGGAAATTATTTTTCTGGTAACTATATTGTTAGTATAACTGATATTTTGGTGAAGGCATTCTGCCTTTTTATCATTTTAACGAACTACTTTTTATGTTCTGGAATTTAATTATTAAGCATTTAGAATATTTTTTATTTATCCTGCTAAGCAATTGTCCAGTAATGCACACTTTCAAAATGGAAACATTAAGTTTTACTTCAGTTCTGAAAAACTTACTCATTGTCTCATTAAATACTGTTTCTATACTACTATAATCTGCTCCTAAAATTTCTTTTGCACATCTCTGCATTTCTCTATTTATTTTCTTATCTTTCACTTTTCTTTTGCTACATTGTGTGTGAACTCAATATTATGTTCCAAATCACTAAATTTTTATTGACTGTGTTCAGTCTAGTATGTCTCACCTAAGTTCAGTAAATGATTTCAGCGGTCTCTTTAAATCCATTTGTTAATTAATATCTATTTAATTTTGGTTTCCTTCCTTCCTTTTTTTGTTAATCCTCACCTGAGGTTATTTTTTCCATTTATTTTTATTTTTATCTTATTTTTCTCTCTTTTTAAAAAAAACTAAGGAGTCTGCTCTGTGAGAGTGATGGTTTGGTACCCTTCAGAGGGTACCATTTGGAGCTGTATGGCCGCTATACAAGAAGAAATTAATTCTGTTGTTGTTGTCTTAAAAAATAATTTTTTATTGATTTTAGAGAGAAAGGGATAGGGAGAGAGAAAAAAATCAATGATGAGAGAGAATCACTGAACATCTACCTCCTGTACACCTCACATTGGGAATGTACCTTCAACCAGGGCATGTGCCCTAACTGAGAATTGAACCTGAGACTTTTCTGTGTCCAGATGATGCTCCAACTAACTGAGTCTCACTGGCCAGGGCAATTTTGGTTTCTTTTATGGCTTATTATTCCTTCCTTTATCTAGTTTTAAAAACTACTTTGTAAATTTCCTCAATAAGAATTGTTACAATGTTATTCTTCACATACAGAAAACATGGTGTGTCTTCATTTGTTCAAGGCTTGTTGCAATTAAATATTTCTTACTAATGACATTTCCATTTTTCCTCTTACTTTCTGTAAATTTTGGCTTAGCCTAGGTTGCTGTTATTGATATACTGTACATAGTTGTTGAACTTACATTAAGCTCTTTAATGATGAGAGAGAATCACTGAACGACTGCCTCATGCACACCCCACACTGGGGATCGAACCTGCAACCTAGGCATGTGCCCTGACTGGGCATTAAACCATGACCTCTGGTTCATAGGTTGATACTCAACCACTGAACCACACTAACCTTTCACAATCATTTTGTTGTAGGTGTACATCCTACATGAGCCTTGAATCTTTACATGTGACTTAGGCCTATTTATATCTTTTTATATGAAAGATATGTTTGGCCTTAGAATTGCCATGTTTTGTTACATGTATGCCTGTCAGTATTCTTTTACCAAATGAAGTTTTCTTTTTGACTGGTTTCTAGTTCTTTCTATAATTTAGTAAGATTTATACTTCTGTTCTCTTAATTATAACTTAGCAGAATTCCCCTAGATTTCCATCTCTTTAGATGACTATTAGTTCCTTATTATGAACAATGTCAAAAGTAATGTTTTTTTTGTCCTCCCTCCAACCGATTTAATCAATAGTGTTATCTTACCCTAAAACCCAGTGGTCAGCAAACTGCGGCTCTTTGGCCCCTTGAGTGTGACTCTTCCACAAAATATCATGTGCGGGAGTGCACATACTATGTGCCTGAAATTTCGTGGCCCGTGCGCAGAAGTTGGTTTTCGGCTCTTAAAAGAAATTTCAATCGTTGTACTGTTGTTATTTGGCTGTTGACTAATGAGTTTGCCGACCACTGTCCTAACCGGTTTGGCTCAGTGGATAGAATGTCAGCCTGCGGACTGAAAGATCCCAGGTTTGATTCCGGTCAAGGGCATGTACCTTGGTTGCCAGCATACAACCAGTAGGAGGTGTGCAGAATGCTGCTGATCGATTTCTCTCTCACTGATGTTTCTAACTCACTATCCCTCTCCCTTCCTCTCTAAATAAAAAAATCAATAAAATATATTTTTAGAAAAGTGTTATCTTTAGGGCTTCTTTTGAAGTGGTAAATACGTTTATATTTCTATTACTTGATTTGTGATCTTTACTAGTACATATCTTTCTTACTACTAGTAATTATAATGTGTAATCCACAGATTTCCTTCTCTCAAATTTTATTAGGTTTTATCAGTTCTATAACACCAGGGTTTTTAACATTATGTCTTGTCATCATGATCTCTACGTTTGTTTTAGACTGTATGTATGTATGTATGTGTGTGTATTCAATGCTTACTACCAATCCTTTCCTCAGATGTCTCTTGGTTGGCTGAAGATTATCCTTTAGTAGATTCCTCTAGAAGTCTTCAAGTAAACAATATTCCCTGAGTTGTTATCTTTTATACTTGAAGAATGGCATGACTGGATATGAAATATCTGGCTCCCACTTTAATTCTTTATCTTACAAACACTGCTCTGATTTCTGGTATTGAATGTTGTGGCAAAATCTGAGGCCAGCCTAATATCAACCCCTTATAAAGGATTTTGTGCAGGGGATGCGGAAGATGTTTGGTTGCCACAGGAATTTTTAGCTTTATGACCATTCTGATTAGTTTTCTCTGGCACAGGTGCCCTTTCAATATATAAATTTCAGTTCTGTGACATTTAAAAATATATATACTTTATTGATTTTTTACAGAGAGAAAGGGAGAGAGCTAGAAACATCAATCAGAGAGAAACATCGATCAGCTGCCTCCTGCATAACCCCCTAATGGGGATGGACCACAACCAAGATACGTGCCCTTGACCAGAATCGAACCTGGGACCCTTCAGTCTGCAGGTAGAGCTCTATCCACTGAGCCAAACCAGTTTTGGCTCTGTGACATTTTCATTGTACTTATAACAATTTGTTGTTGCGCTGAATTTCTATTACATGGGTTTCACTTTTAAGTGTGTTGGATCTATATGTCTGTATCATTTTCTAAAACTTAAAAAAACCTCACTTCCATTTCATTTTGTCCATCTTTCATATTTTAGCCTTATTTCCTTTGTGTGCTCTCCTCAGGTCTAATCTGCTCCTTGGGCTCCTTCCAATTTCATCTGCATTTGCTAGTGTTTGCTCTTCAATTTCTTTTAAAATTCTCTCATATTTCATATTTTCCTGTTACCTTGTCATCTCTTCCCAGAGTTTCTGTATTTCTGCTTCATGTCCTCCTTTTGTAGAGAACGTTTAAAAGTTTTCCTCAACTCTAAATTAAGTGTTTGATAAAATGTTGGGTCACAATTTTCATCTGCTCTATAGTGACATTTTTCTAGTAGCGTCCTTTGGAAGTTTTGCTGTCGTGTCATTTTCTTTTGTATTTTTAATAACAAAATAAGTTGGATTTTCCTGAACCAGCTATTTACTCATGTGGAGTGAAGGAAGGACAGGCTTCACAGTCTAAGGACTCCTCCTTTGATGCTATATAGAGAATACAAAGAAAAGTTGGTCCTTATACACATGGCTCTGTATGTGTGTAGCTCTACCTTTTCAAACCAGGTATTTCTGTCACCAATCCTGCCATTATAAATAAAGAGATTTAGCTTTTGAACTTCAAGCTGAACACCTTACCTTCAATAAGTATATTTAAGATCACAACTTCTGCCCCTTCTCAGATACTTTTGACAGCCCTTAAAATTTAGAAACTTCATACAATGTCTTTCAGTTCACTGAAAATGGGAAGCTGAAACATTTTTCTTCTTATTTTTTTAAGTGAATTCTAAGAGGGGAGAGATGCAGCTATATTCACGCCGAAAGTCTGGTTAACAATTGTTGTCTTATTTAATCATAGTTGTTTTAGAGAGATGGGGAACCCTCAATGCTGGAACTCATAGCACCCATTATAATTACTTCTCCTTATAGTGCAGTGTATAATAGAGAAAATTTAGAAGTAACCTGCTTGTCAGTCAATGGGAAAATGAACTCAAGTATATACATAAAATATATTACATAGCCAATGAGAATCATTTTAAAAGAATATATACTTTTATGCATATGTATTTCTAGTGGGAAAACAATATATGTTAAGGGAAAATATAAAATGACATATAGCATGATTCTAATGAAAATATTGTGTGTAATTTTGCATATTTTCTACATTATTATTTTTATAGCAAAATAAATGCGTTTTCTCTGGTTTATTGCTAATTTTCAATTTCTTTTTGTGCTTTTCTTAATTTTGAAAATTTTCTTGGGAAACATAATTTACTCCTCCTGCCTTCTAAAAGCAGGTAATTGTAGTGCAATTGGCACTCATTTTCATGCAATAAATATTCCCCCAAAATTATGTATTTAAAAAAACTTGTACATGGGAGATAATGATACTGAATACATGGATTCTAACCCTATAGTTGCCATTTACTAGCTCTTGTTACTTAAATTCTCTAAAAACTTCTGTTTCCTCATATGTTTAATGGGTATATTATCTACATATGGGAGCTTCTGTAAGAATAAAATGAGCATTTAGTGTCTACCTAGAATAGACTAATCAATAAATTCGACTATAAATATTACAACTACTAAGTAGTAATTATATATTTTTTAAATATATCTTTATTGATTTCAGAGAAGAAGGGAGAAGGAGATAGAAACATGAATGATGAGAGAGAATCATTGATCAGTTGCCCCCTGCACGTCCCCTACTGAGGGATAGAGCCCACAATCTCAGCACGTGCTCCTGACCGGAATCGAACCCAGTATCTTTTTTTTTTTTTAATATATTTTTTATTGATTGTTTACAGAAAGGGAGAGAGATAGAAAGTCAGAAACATCGATGAGAGAGACATCGATCAGCCGCCTTCTGCACGCCCCACAGTGGAGATGTGCCCGCAAGTAAGGTACATGCCCCAAATGAAAACGAACCTGGGACCTTTCAGTCCACAAGCTGATGCTCTATCCACTGAGCCAAACTGGTCTCGGTGAACCCAGCATCTTTTAGTCCGCAGGCCTATGCTCTATCCACTGAGCCAAACCGGGAAGGGCAGAAATTATAATTATTACAGAAATTCCTTGTATTGCTTTTCCATGAATATCAAGATAGCTTAATTGGTACTTAAAAGCTTATAAAATATTTTCTCCTTGTTATGCTTAACATATAAATTATACATCATTTCTATTGTATATTACAAGTCCATACACCTATAGTAGATAGCTATTAAGAAAAACATATTCTGGTGAGTTTTCAGAAACTTAATTGCCAAACAGCATTATAAACAAACATTTGGAATATAGAAGAACTTACTATATAAAATATTATCAAATATTTACTGATAATTCTTCACACATTAAGCATAAATGGACCTACCAACAACTGCAAATGATAGCAAGCACCTGAGGTTGTGTTGTGGGTAGCTATCAAGAAGGCATGGGGGCACAAAAGAAAATAACCAAATACTGAGGTTAAGTAACAACTACATGCAAAATTTTACACCAGAGTAAAAAAAAAATGGACACACACATATATGAAATAGCAACACGTATGGTTCATTCAAGAACAGTATATAGATTACTCTGTCAAAATAAAAATCATGTAAAAATAAAACAGGAAGCCAAAGTGTAGGAGACTTTGAACTGGGGCTAAAGAATTTAGATTGTCCCACAATTGATAGAGTAAAGCCTTGAAGACAGAAGAGTGCCTAAATTCAACTATAATTTCCTTTTTGGAAAAGAAACACCAACGTAAGTGAACTGAGAAATGAACAGAGCAAGATGACAGTAAAAATTCTGCTCTGATAACTCTTTCAATGCCCTTTGTCTCATTTCTTCTTACTAAGAATATGACCCCACCTTTCCCATCCCCCCATTCCCCCTGCCATCTGTGACATACTCATTCTTCAAGATCTAAGTTATCCATTTTCTCTGGGAAGTCTTTCTAAACCGTTTCAGCCCTTAGACTAGTTTCCCCTCTACTCTTTTTTATTTTATCTTGTTGATTTCAGACAGGAAGGAAGAGGGATAGAGAAACAAACATCAATGATGAGAGAGAATCATTGATTGGCTGCTTTCTGCATGCCCACAACTGGGCATGTGCCCTTGATTGGAATTCAACCTGGGACCCTTTGATAGCTCTATCCACTAACCAAACTAGGTAGGGCAGAAAGTACTTCTTTAAAGAGAGTAAAGTTTAGCTTATTAATATTTTATCTCTAAAATGTTCATGAAAACTCATGCATTATGTTAATCATTTGTATGTTTGATGAGGTACAATTTTTTCTTCCAGTCTGCCATTTGCCTTAACTTTATTAGCACCTAATAAGTCAATTTCTTGATCACTCTTCAATGATTTTTAACTTTCTTTTTATCTTGCTTAGGAAAAAGTACTTTAATCTAATTCTTTTATGATTTTTAAAAACTGTTGAGTTGTTACTTGGAGAACATTATGCTAAGTAAATAAGCCAGTTACAAAAAGATACGTACCACATGATTCTACTTATATCTAAAATAGTGAAATTTATAGAGGTAAAGTAGTGGTTGCCAGGGGCCGGGGGAAGGAGAAATGGGGGGTTGATATTCAATAGGCATAAAGATTCAGTTATGCAAGATGAGTAAGTTCTTGAGACCTGATTTACATACTTCACCTATAGTTATCAATACTACTAGTATATTATACTAAAAAATTTGTTAAAAGAGAACATGTTAAATGTTCTTACTACAATCAAAAATTAAAATTTCTTAAGCTTTTGAATCATTTGCAATATATTTCTTGGTACTGAACAAAGCAATTATCTTTTTTTTTGGGGGGGGGCGCTAATCTTCACCCAAGGATATTTTTTTTCCATTGATTTTTAGAGAGAGTGGAAGTGAGGGAGAGAAGGAAAAAAAAAGCCATAACTGTGAGAAACACATAGATTGGTTGCCTCCAGCACTTGCTTACACCGGAAATGAACACTCCAACAGAGCCACCAGTTACAGTTATTTGTCCCTCTTTAGGATAATACATTTTTCCTAATAGGCATATTTTCCCACCCATTTTAACATTTTACAAGTCTTATTGCTATGATATAGTATCATGTATTTACATGGGCATACACACTTTAGGATGATCCATTTAACTATAGTCCGTATCTCTTGCTGCTGCTATATTTAGGTCTGGCTAAACATTTCTAGGTGATTACTCTTTTCTTTTGCTGTTATTTCTACAAAGATTAAAGCACATTTGCTTTTTTATTTTATTAAAAAAAAACAGGCTATTCAAAGTAATTTGATTTTGATACTGTTTTAAAAAATTATTGCCCATGATCTTAAGTTTTCCAGGCACTTAACTTCATACTATTTTTAAAAATCGATGAGTTAATATTAGTAACAAATTAGTAATTATATGAACAAATCTGGATACAGAGAAGTTAAAGAAAAACAAAAACAACTATTTACTAAATGTCTATTTGCAAATGGGTAGTGCTGTTTTTATAAGTTGTAGTTTCCACATAACATAACACAACTTTAAAATTTTTTTTGCCAACTGTCACAACAGCAAGATGAATGTTTCAAAAAGAATAAAAACTTTATTTACATCTGGCATATGTTGCTCTTGTTCCCTGTTCAGCTACCAAAAAGTCACTGTTTCAGAAAAATACTTTAAATACATTTTGTAATCAGCTCCTCATAAAGCTGTTATTATTATCTAGAATTATCTAGATTACTTCTATCTAGAATTACTATCAAATCAGTGACTGATTTGCCCTAAACCATATCAGTAGTCCCTATTTTAAAAACAAAGTAAAAAACCCCAGTTCACCTCTTTTAATAAAGGTTTTTCCATGTATTTTCTAATAGAAAAAATGCTTGTTTTCACTTGGTTTAGATTTACAATCAGACTAGTTAAGTGTGAGTTAAATTAACTGCAAATCTAATAACTAAATTTAAGCTTCAAAAGCCCATTTTAAAATCATCATTGTTATGTTCTTATTTATTCCCAAACACATTAGGTCCCACGATCCAAAATGTTTTAGAATATAAATATAGTATATTAGAAAGTAAAGGGTGTGACTCTTTTAAATTGATAATGACAAAGCAATTTCCCTTAGCAACTTGTTTCAACTTAATAAACTTAGTCATTACATTCTTTACAGCTAATTCCAGTTTTATGAAAAGAAAATATTCTCACATATTACCAAATAGACCTGAGTCCATACCATACCAAGATATAAAAGAAATAGCCACCTGATGTGACCAAGTAAATGTCTCTTTTCTAATTATCCAATTATTTGCACAATAAACTTCCATTTTTCATCATCCAGTCAGGCATGCAATTAAAATACTATTTGTACTTACTACCATAATCTACAGTCACAAACTTATCCTAGAAAGATAGAATCATTGGCTCAAAGTTCAAATATAAAATTTTGTTTTAATTCTAAATTCTGACTTTTTGATCACCAATTATCCTCATTACCTATAAGTAATAGCATCAACTATTATCCTAAAGTTACTGTGAATATAAAATTAAGAATTTTCATAAATTAATAACCATTTATAATACAATAGCATTGAAAAATTGAAAGTTTTAAGCTTTTATTCAAACTTAAAATGACCTATGTGGAGACTATGTCATCAAACCAAGCAATAATGTAAGTTCACATCACAATCAGAACTATTAAATTCTTTTAAAAAATACAAACCTCCCTTCTTCTAGATTCCATATAGCATTTGAAAAAAAAGATGTAGAAATATGAACAAAATAAATCACCTTACCTCCACCATCACAATATTTCACCAAAATATTTTAGACACTTTACAAAATCAAGAATGCATATTCCATTTGTGTGTGTGTGTGTGTGTTATCAGTGCATTGGTATTTGACACTTTTCTAGACCTCTAAAATCACACAACTTGGCAGACTCAGTATAAACTCATTATATCCAGATCTTCCAGCTCAGTTTTTCAGCTTTAAAAATTTTAGCTAAGGGGTTCTCAAATCAAATGACTCAGAAATAGAGAACAGGTTCCCTGTTAGATGTAGCAATAAAGATACTAAAACAGAATTAGAAATATTCATAAAGGTTCCCTGAGAGTTATAATTACTTGGTATGTGGGTTTACAGATGCTATGAAGAACCTTAAAAGTGTTGTTTTATCTCTGCAACTAGGGAGTTTAGATTCTAGCAACATGTAATCTAACTTTAAATCTGTCCTCCTACTTTGTTTCTGGATATAAGGATAAAACAATGACTATAATGAAGAAGGATGATATTATGAAAACAAGATGAATGACCCCAACTTTGCAGGTAAATTCCTTTACTAGACACATGTTTCTTTCTTAATCACTTATATAAGCATGCTATAATTTAGCTTAATCTTTGGGCTAAAAAAGTTTCTAAGTGTGACATAAAGGTAATTCAATGAACAATTAAAGGGTAGAACATACCAGACAGCAGGGAGCTTAAACAAACCATCTTAATAGTGTTTCACAAAAAACTCTCTAACAGACTAAGGAAAAGGTTACAACAAATGAATCAATCTCTCTCTCTCTCTCTCTCTCTCTCTCTCTCTCTCCAGAAGACAATGAAAACAATACCAACACACTTATTTGCAATTCACCTTGCTCTTCAAAGTTATTTAAAAATGCAGTCTCTATCTGAAGTATAAGTTCCAACAGGCAAGAACGATGTCTACAAAATCAGATCTCACTGACTTATATCAGCACTATTCCTGACAGCCAAATAGGAAAACAACTCTATCGGTAGAAAGAGATGTAGAGCAACTCAGTTTCCACCTTATTCAAAATCCCCTAATTTAGAAATGAGATTAAGATACCACTCTAGAAGAAAATAAAAAAGCAACTACGAAAAAGCTTTGGCTCCTTATGTTCAAACTTTACAGCAACATTTGCTAAACATGGCTAAGTTTAAAACAAAACAAAACAAAAAAAGAGACAGAAAATAAGGTGCCACACTAGTCATGGACAAGAAAGAACTACACTAACACTGGACTGCTTAGTGCTGAAAGAGCACACATAAAATATTGAAATCTTACTCTTTTGGTATCTAAGACTACCATACCATCAGTTTCAAGCAAGTAGTTCCTTAAGAACAGGGTTCCAGGTGTCATTCTCAGGGGATATAAGCTTCTAAGCCACTAGCACTTAAGCACAAACTTTCACTTGAGGAAGAACTTAGGATACTGCCAGTGGCACTCTTACACATTCTTCCTATACACAGGTAACTGACAGATCTGGTCAAGAAATAGAAAAACAATTTGAGAGCAAAATGTACTCCAATTTTTTCTGCAAAAGTTTTATAATTTTAAAACAAACTGAATGTAAAATAATAAAAATAACCAAGGTATGCAGAAAAAGAGAAATAAAATGAGAAATAAAATGAAACAACTAATCAAACAACAGCTAAGTATTTTCATAGGCGTTAAAAGGATAAGCTTAAATGTAGTAAGAAACAAAGCTCCAAATTGAAATGAAGGAACAAAAATATTTATGGCAGCAGCAAAAAGAAGCAAGTTTCTTTTTGTTTTGTTTTGTTTTTTTTAAATGAAGTCTCAGAATCACATATTAAAGGCCACTGTTTTTAAAAATTCCATAGTATAGCCGAAACCAATTTGGCTCAGTGGAGAGAGCGTCGGCCTGTGGACTGAAAGGTCTCGGGTTCGATTCTGGTTGGGGGCACGTGCATTGGTTGTGGGCACATCCACGGTGGGGGGCGTGCAGGAGGCGGCTAATCGATGTCTCTCTCTTATCGATGTTTCTAACTTTCTATCCCTCTCCCTTCCTCTCTGTGAAAAATCAAAAAAAAAAAATTCCATAGTATAATAGGAAATTTCCTCTTTTCTCAAAATAACTCAAACCATGATCTTTGGGAAAAAATAAAGAATATTAAGTTGGGTCAACTTCCTAACACTGAACCCTTAAAAGGATGGAAATGGACATACCTAAAGACTTAAAACCAACACATTAATATCTGAAATAAAATCACCAATTGTTTCAATGTAATCATGAGAAGCCATATTTATAGCTGTCTCAGAGCTATTTCATTTTCCATTTCTTGTAAAGTAAATGAAAGTTTTGCCTTTGGGAAAAGATAAGCAATGGTAGGGAATGTATGCACCAAAAGATATATATAAAATGGTCATAGCAGCCAAATAGGAAAATAACTCTGTAGAATGAATAAATTGTAATATATTAATACAACGTAACATTATACAGCAACAAGAATGAACAAACTATTGCTACAAGCAACAACATGGATGGAACTCACAAATACTAGTGAAAGAAGACAGACACATAGGAATACATATTGTGTGATTACATTTATATAAGGTTCAAAACCAGGTAAAACTAACCCAAGCTGTTAGAAAGACAGAGTTGGGGGTAGTGATGGGAAGGGTGGGGCATATGCTTATAGTGTTTTATTCCCTCCCCACCTTTTTGTGTTAATCCTCACCCCAGGATATTTTTTCCCCATTGATCTTTTAGAGAGAATAGAGGGGAGGAGAAGAGACAGAGAGAAATATAGATGTGAGAGAGGCACATCGATTGGTTGCCTCCCACATGCCCTTCCCTCTGTCCCCACCAAGACCTGCAACTGAGGTATGTGCCCTTGACTGGAATAGAACCCTTTGGTTGGAAGTTTAACCACTGAGCTAAACAAACTAGGGCATTCTTATTTTATTTTTTTTGATTTTTTACAGAGAGGAAGGGAGAGGGACAGAGAGAAGCATTGATGAGAGAGAAACATCGATCAACTGCCTCTTGCACACACACCCTCCCCCCGCACCCCCCATCTCCCCCGGGGAATGTGCCCACAACCAAGGTACATGCCTTGACCGGAATTGAACCTGGGATCCTTCAGTCTACAGACTGACGCACTATCCACTAAGCCAAACCAGGTAGGACAGTGCATTATTTCTTAATCTAGGTTTTATTGGTTACATTGGTTTTATTGTGAAAAAATTCTAAAGCTGGACTATTTGTGCACATGTATACATTCACTACAACCTTTAAAAAGACCAAACTTATTTCCATTTTTTAAATAACTATATGCTTATCTATATACACACATAAATATAGAAATGTACTTATGTGTGTATATAAATAAGCATAGTTATTTAAATATATATAGACTATTTCTAATTTAAATGACCACTACTAATTTAAATGACCTATAATACTGGCACTCTTGCCTTATCTAATTCTTCTATCCCAACCCTTACCCAAAATTAGTCTTTTGGAAAATAAAGAGTGAAACTTCAAGGAAAAGTTTAGGTTCAGAAACAGATAAGGAAAAACAATAAATGTGTAAGGTAAGTAATTCTTGCAAGAATTTTCTACTTTCTCCCTCCTTGACATCTTATTTTGCCTCTGAGGAAGTCCTCCTCCCAAAACGTCTTTATCCAAATCACTAGTTTCTCTTATCTTTTACTGGTTCTAAAATACCAAAACTTGACTAAGTAATCAGTTTCTGAAAAATGGAAATGCAATTCAAATGGTTATGAAGGTATCAGTCATTTGCACACAACTGTGAATTGCTTCTGTGGCTACTTTCTTCACCCATCGCCATTTCTTTCAAAAAGTCATCTTTCTTCTCTGCCTAACCTGGAAGACTCCTAACTTTTCACTTGTTCTAATTTTCCTTAAAGCTTGTTTTTATTTTTTAAACAAGGTATGATCAATAGTATGTGAAGGAATAATTACCAGTGACATTATGTACTGTATACCAATACTGCCCATTTCAAAATATAACTGGTGAATAAAAAATAGTTATATGTTCTTTCTCTTCTCCACTCCCTTCCTCTGAAGTGTTAGAGTCTCATAAAGCCACATCTTATCCCATATAATGAAAGACTAGTATGAAAAGTGACCAAACAGCAAATGACCAGTTGCTATGACACACATTCACCACCAAGGGAGTGCCACTCAGCCAGAAGCCTCTCTTGCCTCCACAACAGGGCTAAGGAGCAGCTGAGTAGTAAGCCTGCCACTAAGGAGTAGTGAGACAAGTGGTAAGAAGTGAGCAGGTCCCAGGGATCAGGCCTATGCTGCCAGGCAGACATCCACTGAGGGGTCCCAGACTGGGAGAGGGTGCAGGCTGGGCTGAGGGATGTCCCTCTACCTCCAGTATATGTATTTCATGCACTGGGCCTCTAGTACATTATATACTATAGATCATGTGTTCAAATCATACTTGAATGTAAAAAAGAATTTTCAGATCTAAACCCAAACAGAGTTGGCAAGCTAGCAAAGGCATAACTGATTCAAGTCAGTTATCAATACCTGGTACTAAAGAAAACGAATACCATAGGTTGAACCCACTTAACAGCCAATTAATATCATACTGATGAAAAAGTTTCAAGTCAAAGATTTTGACACAACCCAACTCAACCATCTAGAAAATGAGTATTGTGGTACACTAAGGGAAAATAGTGAAACGAAGATTATCATTGTTACTAGAAAAACATTAAAATATGGACTGCTACTCCATTTCTATCACTAAATAATTTTTAAGTTTTGAGGAAATAGAAAAGTAGGCTCTCTTCAAACAATAGATGAATGACACCTCATCTCCCATGAGATATGGAAGTATTCTTTAATGTTTCTTAAGGCTTAGCCACCATTTGATAGAATAGCATTATTTTTTTCTCTTTTAAATAGTCACACAATTTTCAATTTGTTTGAAGGGCAGAACATTTGACAATTGTATCTTTAGAAATCTGGAGATTAAGCAACTATCATACAGAATTGACATTTGCTTTATACATGCTATCTTATTTTGGGTGTTTTAAAATAAAACACACACACACAATGCATTCATTTTCATTATTTTTGATATTCACCTTCAACTAAAATAAATTATGTAAAGGAAGTTAGTTGGTTTCATTTCACTATTTTCTAAGGATTAAGTTTAAGTACATATCTTATTTTAACCAAACATATATAAAATTCCAACCCATGCATGTAAAAACACCAAACGATAGTGAGGAAAAGATTAATTCATCCACAAACCTGTCAAAATTACTGCTAAAGTCTAACTCACATTTTTTCCTTTCTGAAACAGTCCAGTCTACAACTATGAGCTAAAATGACCTAATACCCTTTATTCATAACTTATGAGCAATTCAAGGGAAATCTACCCTTCTTTGTACAATGAGTGCTTAGTGATCTCATCAACAAGCTAGAAAACATGCGGGCCAATCAGTGCAATCTCTTCAGGACATAAATTTACATGAGAGGTGAAATTATGATCAGAAGGTTAACTTAGAAAATGTGAAACCAGATGACTTTACAATTAGGACATCAGATCAGTCTCCAATAGGATAGATGGGATAGGATAGGAGACAGATGTGCTCTCCAAGGGCTGTTATTTCCTCCTGAAAAGTGATGGAGACATGATGCCAAATCCATTTTATCACTCCTTGTTTATGGAAAAAACCAGGTGATATAAATCAGTTTTGAAATTCTTCTCTGCTACATACTATGCATATTCACTGTTGTGTAAAGTCCACTTTACGGAATTATGAAGGGTTAAATGAGATAGTACGTAAGAAAGTGACTGGCACAGACTCTAGTACATAAGCAAAAACAGTCTATGTTTATCACTATTCTGTTGTTTTTTTCATTCTTTCTTTGAAGAATATTTCAATTCATTAGATGTAAGATTAGTGATTTACAAGTCACCTAGATTGCATATTGATGAATGTCAGAAACTCTTAATGACTTATGCACCTTTTATCTCTGGATTTAGTTTTATAAACAGTCCACTCCATTCCTTTACTATTAATATTTAAGAGAACTGATATTTATTGAGCATCTATCATGTGCTAGGTACTTTACTATCTCTTATTCTCACAATTTCTCCATAAAGCAAGTGTTAATCAGCCCCATTTATAAGATAAGGAAGACTCCAATATATTGCTTGCTCCATGTCAAACAGCTCATTAGTAGTGTAGCCAGAATTAGAACCCAGGTCTAGATACAGTAGGTCTAATTCTGAGCTTTTTCCATAGTACCACCCAAATACCTCATCCCTTATATTTTATTTCTTTATAACTTTATTTTCAGAAGGTAGCAACCATAATTTGGGAGTATCTTGCTAGTAATCTCAGATTAACCAGAGTTCTATGGAAGGCAAGAATGCAATTCAAAGGGCTAATAAACTAGTGAAATGATAAGTCTAAATCAGAATAACCCTTCAGAGACCC
>PVJN01025562.1:0-29919 GCA_004026805.1 Lasiurus borealis | reverse complement strand
CAGCCTCTCTAGCATGATAATCCCAGTATTAAAGATGAAAGCAGGGAGGGGGTTTAAATTATTTCACAACATCTCAGCTTAAGTTCCTAAGAACCCGAGAACCTAAGATAATAGCAGAGAAAAACAAAACCTAACCTGAAATCTTTATCAAAATCAACACCATAAGATTTGTCCTAAAATTTATGCCCAACACCCTTCTATTGAAACATTTGCTTTTTGTGTGGTAGATTATTCCTTTAAAAGATTAAAGTTGGACCCTGGCCGAATAACTCAGTTGATTTTAACATCATCTGCAAAGGTTATGGGTTCAATCCCTGGTCAGGGCATATATAAGAATCAATCAATGAATGAGTGAGTGTAACAACAAATCTCTCTCTCTTTCTCTCTCTCAAAAAATCAATTTAAAAAAACAAGTCTTTAAAAAAAATTAAAGGTTATATCTTTTGTTGCTTTTCTCAAGTGACTTAAATTTAATTATCAATTATTTTTCATCAATAATTCTAGTGCCTTCTCAAAGGCAAAATTTTGTTTGACCTGAGGTTTAATTTTGCATCAATAATTTCCCCTTACTTAATTTTTATTTTGGAGGTATCCTGTGTCAGTCAATGAAGTATTTTTTTCCCTATTTTTTAAGTTATTTTTCTTTGGAAACTATTCATATCTAAAAATGTTTTCCCCAGCACTTTCAAAAACTTGGAGTATAATTTAAAAGTAACTGAATCTCACTCTGTAAAATATTATTAAAGACTTTTTAAAATGTGTTTAAATAAAACAAGTATGAAATATGACTATTGAATATTTTTCATTAAGCTAATATAAATATAGGCCCCTCATATTAATTCTAGTCCATTATCATTCTAATCCAGCTATTAAAAATCTAATTTATAAAAAGGACACTAACAAAGCTCATTAAAAAAAATATATATATATATATATATATGAATTTTGTTATATCAGAAATAGATCTGGTTTCTGTTATATTGTTTGTTTTCTGTGTATTAATTTGAGAGAGAGAGACCTATTTGTTGATCCACTTACTTATGCATTCATTGGTTGACTCATGCATGTGCCCTGACCAGAGATCAAACCCACAACCTTGGGGTATGGGGGAAAAGCTCTAACCAGCTGAGCTACCTGGCCAGGGTTTTATTATATCGTTAACATTTTGCTCTGGGACAGTTAAATACAGAATGACGTCACCATCTTTTGTTTTCGTTTGTTGAAAATTGTCTAGAAATTTGCTCATTGGTTCAATTATCATATCTCTTAGGGTAATTGGTTTGCTCCTATATTTCTTTACCAAGATTAAAATGACATTTTTGGTTTGATTTAAATGAATGGCCATCTGTAAAAACCCCAATAGAATATAAACCAAAAAAATCTAAAATTTTGGTGTAGCACATTCTATGTAGGGGCTTATCTCTGGCAACCATAGAGATATATTCAAATTTTATTTTAATCAAGAGCTAGTTTAAAAAAAAGAAACAGACTAAATTGAATTTTGTTTTAAATATTAAACAAAAAACAGCAACAGAAGTTGAGTAAATGTTTTAACCCAGTGAAACAGACAGTAGGGTGAAAGGTAACATTACCCTTTTCTTCAATAACAACAAATCTTGCAGTTGAGGGCAATTTTGTCCGGTGTGGAATGCAGTCAGTGTGTGCAATTGGAGCTGAGAATATGTACACATATGTCTGCTGAGAAGCCCTCTGTGGAGATTGGAAGGAGTAAGCAAGATAGAACTTGTGTTCAAATTCTGAGATTGCAAGTCAAAACAAGTAGGGTAGGCACTGTTTTACTAAGTTTTTCCCTTCACCATCAATATACTTCAATATGATGTGTTTAACGCTGGGGAGAGAAGAGTCACAATACAGACTGAACTGAACTTAGGATACTATTGGTACATCAATTAAGATTTAAACAGTACAGGTGTTTTTAATTTTACATGTTTTCCTATGCCTTGTTTTCTACTTTTAAAAACTTTCATTCTACACATTTTTAAAATGTGATGATAAAACATATTTGATCAATTTTAAAACAGAATAATATGATCACATATTTTAAAAATGGTGTTCAATTCATTTATTTACAAAGCATGAAGTTCTATCTGCTGGATTGTCCTACCACTTACTTCTATTTGTGCACATTATCCAAATGTGCATACGGTATTTTAATCAAAATAAATAGATTATTTGAGACAATGTCCTTTTTTTTAAAAAAAAAAAAAAAGCCCAAGTTAGGAACTATTATTGTGAAAACAGCAGTGTGGTTTGAAATCTAAGTGTAGTGAGGAAACACAGATTTTAAGTGAACACTGCCTGGGTCCTCTTACTGCCTGCCTTTTCTGTATTTATGGAGGGATAAGGAAACGGATTAAACTTTAACTTTGCTTCAGGTCTGACCACCAATGAAGGTTTTTGAGGCTATAAATGAAGAAGGTTGTTGCAATCAATGATAGCCCCTCCTATGTCTATTCTTGTAAGAAATTCTCTTTCCTTGGTTATTAATACCCCTAAATTATTTCATTACAACATGTCATGTTACATCAGGATAACCAAATATTTTAACACTTTGAACTTTGGGTGGATGAAGAATGACCATTGCTTTTTAAATAAACAGTTTCTTTTTGTTACAATAAGTGATACATTTTTTACCTCTACCAATGTTCTGCTCATATAGCAATAAACTGAATTATTCTCAAATATGACAGTAAACAGAAATAAGTATGTTACAGCCAAGTGCAGAGAAGATGTATACGCCAGAAAAAAGGTCAAAATCAACATGTTCATGGAACTCTTAATTAAACTAAAATTTTTGAGTATTTTCCCACAACCAAACCCAGTGAACAAGCTTATAGATTTTATTGTTTAAAGTCTGTATTCGTTAAAACTTGACTGTATTGTTAGTATACAGTATTTACTAATTATCAAGGGGAGGGGGAATCTTTTTGATAGTTTATAGTTTCCCTTAATGTAACATTTACATGTGATATAAAAAACAATTACTTTGTTTTTTTAAGTTTTTTTTTCATGTTTCCTTGCAGTAAAATTGAAACATGAAAGATAAGCTGAAGACTGTTCGTAATTTTGTTAAAATTTATTATCTGGGGATTAAAATGTCCTTTTCTTCCGATTTTTCCATAAAAACTTGGAATATAACCTATTAAAAGCCAACTGAGTTCATGGCATTTATAAACTCATAAAATTGGTCTGGTGATTGATTTTTTTTAAAGAACATCTTTCAGGTAATTTAAGGATATTGGAGAATTTGATTATACATATACATATATATGTAATTAGGGGTTGGATATTCAAACCAATTTACTTTGAAAACACCACAATTCTAGCAGATTGCCAGAGTAGCATTTTCAGAGTGATTAGACAATTTAATATGAAGTTATAGATTTGGGATTTTGAATTCTGTCATGGATATATCAGTATAAATATGCAAATGAATTGTTTTCAAAAGCTCAGGCTAGAATGAATGCAAAGTCAAGAAGGCAGACTGCAGTGTAATGGGAAGGAAGTCAGAGTTTAAAGCACTTGCAACAGGATAAGGCATGTGAACCGGAAGATATCTACATTTACCATAGTAAATAGTAAGTTCCAGTTTCTCTAAAAGGTCATTTTGGTAGCTAAGATTTTGCCTTTGGAAATGTCAACTATCAGCATTTTTTATTTAATGGAGAGAGGGATCGAAGCAGGGTGTATTAGAGCTTTGCACTAAAAGAGTCAAAGTGGGAAAACACCCCTTTTTACATACATTTTTCAAATCCTGGATACTTCATACAAAGAAGGCTGGGTTTTCTGCGTGTTTAGGGAATTGTACAGAGTATGTTCTCTTTTTTGTGACTTTCAGCTTAACCAGTTTGAGGGCTGGAACGGTGATTGGAGGGCTGCTAGGTTCCCATTTTACAGCTGAGGAAATTGAGGGCCAGGCAGGTCAATACAGGTGGACATACAGTTAGATCAGTGGCAGAAATGAGGTTCATCACTGAATCGAATCACACAACAATCCTGAGTGGGAGGAAGTAATAAATACTTTTTTTCTATTTCTGGTGATAAGAAAACAGACCCCAGGTAAAGTTTGCCCAGACCCAATATCAGTCTTTCAAACAAACAAACAAACAAACAAAAACCTTACATTTAGACCCTGGACCATAGCTCAGTTGGTGAGAACGTCATCCTTACACATCAAGATTTCAGGTTCAGGGTGGTGGTCTCTGACCAGGGCCCGTGCAAGAACCAACCAGTGAATGCATAAATAAGTGGAACCACAAATTCATGTTTATCTCTGTCTCTCTGCAGTCTCCCCTTCCCCCCTTCCTTCCACCCTCCTTATCCCTCTTTCCCCCTTCTCTCAAATCAATAAGTAAAATTAAAAAACAAAACAAAACAAAAAACCCCCTACATTTATTCTTACCAAGTGTTCTGCATGTCATTGAAAGTTAAAGGCGGCAGCCTTGAGGATTAGAGACCTTGAAAACAATTTTCTACCTGGTCCATCAGAGTAACTTTAGCCAGAATCTTTAAACTGTCCCAATCAGGCACCATCGGTTCCAGGCGGAAGTCAGGTGGGGGAATTTCCCTTGGGTGCTCTCAAAAGCCGGGTTCGTGGCCCAGCTGCATCAGAACCCGCAGGAGCCAGCAACCCACTCTGAGCAGCAAGCTAAGAAATTCCTCCTCACGTCCAGTTTTAAAAGCCCTATGCTCAGATTTGCTTCAAATGAATCATATTTTATCAGTGAGCTTGAGTTTTAATTTTTTTATTTTTATTTTTTGCTTTAGTGAAATTTCAGAGGGTGTGGATGAGAATTGTGTATATCACTGTTTACATATCTATGTGTGTGTGTACACACACACACACACACACTCACACACACACACACAAATATGTCTTCCCGTGGGGCGGTGGAAACTCCCTCCCTCCCATCTCCTGGCTGTGGAAGGACAGCTGGAGGCTCACCCTGCCATCAGCTCTGATGGGCTCCACCGGGACGGGCGGTGGTCCCTGGTCATAAATCCTCCCGGCTTCCCACCCCTAACAAGATACAGGAACCACATCCTGTTCGCAGAGCTCAAAGTCCTTGGCTGTGCCTTTGAATTAAAAGCTGCACTTAAACAGCGTGTGGACCTGTAAATCCGTTGATCTTCATAAACGGTGGATGCCCCAGTGGTGCCTGTTTGCTCTTCGTGTAGCTGACCCTGCTGTGACCCTGGGTCAGTTTTTTTTCTTTTTTTTTTTTTCACCTCCTGGGCCTTTGTTCCCACAGCTGTAACGTGAGTTAAACCATTTCTGCCATCCTTTACCTCTGTCACAACAACAGGACAGCCAGGAGCTTGCTGCAAATATTTGTGGAATTTCGTTTTCAGGAAAAGAACCAGGACTGGGCATATCCATTAAATTGTTAAGACCCACTTCAGAAAGTTCTAGGAACTGAGAGAAGGGAAGGGGTTATTGCTTGACATTGAAAACAAGGCAGGGAGGGAGGGGTATTTTGTCTCTATAGACACCCAGGGTCAGAGAAGAGAGCTAAGCAACAGTTGGTGGGGAAAGCAGAATAAAAGTAAAAATCAATCCTAAACGAATCCCCTGCTGATGCCAGCCACTAACACAAGCCAATGTCCTGCCTGAAAGTTAATGTCAAATGTATCTCTATTTTCACATTTATTTTCTGATTTAGTGGAAGATCAGATTCTTGTGCTTCATATGAACTTAGGTAAGAAATTATTGCTATAGTACAAAATGTATAGGGAAAAGAGTTAAAGAGAACAACAAAAAGTGTCAAAATTTAAAAAAAAGTCAAATGTCAAATTACTAAATGATCAGTGAGTGTGAATATTTGCTAGTAATTACATCTGGACTTGAAATTGGTTTTCTAACTGCTTCCCTTGGTTTCTGAGGAATGGATCAGTGTGGGTGTTTGAATTTTATAGGAACAAACTATAGATGGTTAGAACAAAAACCGGAGCCTCTTGAGAACCATTGTTATTCTAGACCAAACTAAAGGCAGATAAAACAGCATCAGGTTTAGACCATATATATTGGATTTAAAGAATTTAAACTGCTCAGTTTAAATATCTGTTAACTTCTAATCCTGGTTGATTCTCAAAATACTCTGTAAGAATTACTTAGAAACATGACAGACATAAAATGTTCATTAAAGCTGCAGTGGCTGTCTCTGGCTGGGGCTTCCTCCCTCTAGAACTGACACACTCATGTGAGCAACATTAAAAAGGAACGTTTCCTTAACATTAAAGACCTTCAGCACAGTTGCTCCTTGCAAAATAGCTTTAGCAGTGAAGCACTTGAAAAACTAGCAAAAATAATGAGAATAGCAGTACTGTAAGAGAAAAAGAAAAGATCCTGCAGATGAATCTTTATTTTCAATATTGGAAATAAACATAGATATAGGACTCAGATCTTAATATTCTGTGGTTATGGGTATCCCTATGCATTTTATTTGTTTACTTCAAGCTTGATGGAACAAACAGATGATTTAGGAACCATTTTTATTTATTTCTCACTTATTTAAAATAAATTGTGAAGCAAAAGAACACCACTCGGAGTTTAATACAAGAAAATTTGACGGTGCATTCACCTATGATATTTTAAGTTTTTGCAGACACTAAAATTTTCAGAGTCCAGGCAAATTGTAAGAATATTTCGTTAACACAAATTTTATATTGCGAAAGTAAATGAAGACTCTCAATGATAAGCCAGCAGGAAAGATTATTTGGCTTATTTAGTTTATAACTCCAAGGCTGATAAAAAGGAAAGCCTTTAATCTGGCCCTGCGACTTTGGAGTTACTAATAATGCAAATATAGGATAAGAAATTTTTATTTTGTAAAACTTTTATCCCACTGCAGGATTTTAAATGAGAAAAGTCATGATGGTCTAAACTCTGATAAAGTTGTTTTAAAACAAGGAAGGCTTGTAAAAGACAAGATTAATTTAAAAAACACAAGAAAGGCAATCAAATTTTGGCTTATTTTTCCTTTTAATTCGTGATCTGTTATGTTTTTCATGTTGAAAATCTTCCATGTCCATGACACATTAAGAGGTAGACAATTTATATTTTAAACTTACCTTATTTTTCTTTGTTCTTTTTATTTTGTAATACAATGAATTTAGTGTAAAATAATTATGTAGTCTTAATATTTTAAATTTCCCTCATTTTTCTTATTCTTTTTTTTGTAATACAGTGAATTTATGTAAGATATTCATTCGTTGAATCTTTATATTTTAAACTTACCTAATTTTTCTTCATTCTTTTTATTTTGTAATACCATGAATTTAATGTAAGATAATCATGTATCAAGTCTTCATAGTTCAGGCTACACTTGTAGGCTGGTCTCAACTGAGTCATTATTTTCCAAGAAGGCTTCCCTGATCCTTGAAACTAGAAAAAATCTCTGTCCTCTGATGTCAGAATTTTAAAGTGTGAATTTGATATAGCACTTCATATGTGGCAAGACATTTATCATTTAAAAAATTGTTTATATTTACTAGTATGTCCTCTATTAGAGTGTAAACTGATTAGTAAACCTGACTTATCTTTGTATATAAGTAAACTTCATGAGTGCAGGGAACTTTTTTTGTTTAGGTGTATGTTGCTATGTTGCTTACTTTTTCAATACTAAAAATGTGCCAGGCACATAGTATATGCTCAATAAATATTTGTTGAATGATTGCATGATATCATCTACATCCAGCCTTCTCTGAAGCAAGTCCTCCATTCACATTGTTGAATATATTTTTTTGTGTTTTTTTTGTTGTTGTTGTTCAAATACATACTTCACCTCACAATCAAATTAAAAAACAAAACAAAACACAACTAGCTATTTTGGAAATGAGACTAGAAATGAATTCCTCTGAACCAAATTATATCAAAGCTCTATAACTTTCTTTTTAAAATAATTTTCAATTCTGTAAGGATGATGAAAAAATCTTTGGTCCTAATTCATTATCAGTACAATCCTATCAGAGAAAATCCTAAACTTTTGTCACTTTATACATGGACTAACTTCTAAAAAATAAGAATAGAGAGCAGAATTGAATTCACAGTAAACTTTATTGGGTCTACTATGAATGACTTTTGTCACATCTGACAAAATATATTGAGTAAACATAAGATTTTTAACCTTCCACTTCAAGATAGCCATAATTTTTAGATAGTGAAATATGTGCTTTGATTTTAATGGAATCCTTCATTTTTACATTTCTTCTTTTATAATCCTCACCTGAGGACAATTTTTCATTGATTTTTAGAAAGAAGGGAACGGAGGGAGAGAGAGAGAGGCATCAATGTGAGAGAGAAACACATTGCTTCCTGGAACCCTTACCGAGGATCCACCCACAAACTAGGTACCGGGGCATTGATGCTCCTAGCAACTGAGCCACACTGGCCAGAGCTACATTTCTTATTTTTATTATGGGCAATATCAAATAGTAGCATTATCCAAAATGTAGTAGTATGATGCCATAAGATTTCATGGTGTGGTTAGTTAACAAAAACGATTTATACTAGTATCAGCACTAGATTCTGAAAATGATATAGTGGATACATTTTTCTATAAAGATTTAAGTATTGGGTAAACTTTGAACTAGATTTGTTCAAGTCTACAACTCTCTCTAATAAGTATCATTAAAAAAAAAAACATTTAATGAAGTTGTATTTATTTATTCAACAAACATTTGTGTTCCAAAAAGTGCAGGGCACCCTGGAGGATAAAGATAATGCATAAGGTGAATTCTTTGCCCGCCACCCCTTGAAAGGTAGCATATAAATGCCATTCATGCAATCCTGAAAAATGCCAGTGATATACCCCAAATGCTCTTTCTTTTGTGTAATGGCTCATTTAAAATTTACCTAAACTCTTCTTGAATTTATTTTTTTAAACTATATTTTATTGATTTTTTTTACAGAGAAGAAGGAAGAGGGATAGAGAGTCAGAAACATCGATGAAGAGAGAAACATCGATCAGCCACTTCCTGCACGCCCCCCTCTGGGGATGTGCCCGCAACCAAAGCACATGCCCTTGACCGGAATGGAATCCGGGACCCTTCAGGCTGCAGGCCGATGCTCTATCCACTGAGCCAAACCGGTTTCGGCTTGAATTTATTTAAATGAAATGAAAATATAAAAGTGCCCTCAAAAAATACTTCCGTCAAATAAGAGATTTCTTAATCAATTTTTTGGTCAATCACCGGTTTCTCGGTCCATCATATCCTCACAGAGATTGGCAGTAAAGGGTCCAAAACTAACTCTCTACCCACCCTCTGAGGGGTCCCTCTTTCCCCCCGCCCCTCTCACCATCTGAAAGCTTGCTTCCTAATTCTGAACCCCAAAAGGTGATGAGCAAGTTGACACTCATTCCACCCGCTCTTTGCAGTCATTTTTGCACCCCAATCCTAGCTCCTTTTAACGTTGGCTTTCTGGGTCCTAGTGTCCTGATTCTGTCAGTCTAGACTTTAAAGGTACTCATTGATGATGCCTTTGACCACTTGCTGCCCTTTGCCAGACTTCTGTCTTCCTTGCCTTGTTTCTGGAGCAATGTCCAGCACGCAGGCGTGGATTGGCTGTGACTTGGGGAGAGTGTAAGTGTTGTTTTCTGTCTTGTTTCTGGCGTTTGTGAGAACCACCCAGGCTGGGTAGGTTCAGGCTTTTTGGAGCTGCCTTCCAGCTGTTGTTTAAATGCATCCATTTACAACGCCTTCCTTCGAGGTCTCTTTCCAGGGCGGCAGCTCAGAGCTGAGCCCCTCCTGGTTCCGATTCCCCCTTAACTCAGCTGAAGCTTGTTCTGCACTTTGTGGTCTTGGGCAAATGGAGGGTGGAGGAAGGGGGGGAGTTAGGTAATGGTTAACCAGGGTGTTAGAGTGGTACGTGGAAATTACCAGATCAGCCCTCTGTCCTGATATCCCCAGAGGATACTCCTACCTACTAGTGATGAAACAAGTTGGGTTCACCTAAAATAATGTCACGCACCAGTTTAGCCTTTCACTTCCCATCTAGCTGTTCCCTAATTTTAAAACGGGTGGGCTTGACGGAATGATCTCTAAAACCCTTTGCAGCCGACACCGGTTTGGCTCAGTGGATAGAGCGTCAGCCTGCAGACTGAAGGGTCCCAGGTTCGATTCCGGTCGGGGGCATGTACCTTGCTTGCAGGCACATCTCCACTATGGGGCGTGCAGGAGGCAGCTGATTGATGTCTCTCTCTCATCGATGTTTCTGACTTTCTGTCTCTCTCCCTTCCTCTCCGTAAAAAATCAATAAAATACATTAAAAAAAAACACAAAAAAAACCTTTGCAGCGCTAAACTTTGATTCTTCCGAAGCAGAAAACTGCTACCTGAGCATGCCTTCCTTTACAGCTTGGTTTTTGTTTTTCCAATTTAGTATTTAAATATTTGTCTGGAGAAACTTAAGTCACAGCCAACTGGTCATACATATCATAATTAGGTCCATTGTACTGGGAAGAAATGCAGACTATGCTACAGGATAATAAGTTTCCATTTGGTGAGTTATAACTGTAGCAAAATTCATTTTATTATTTTTTTAATATATTTTATTGATTTTTCACAGAGAAAAAGGGAGAGGGATAGAAAGTCAGAAACACTGGTGAGAGAGAGACATCGATCAGCCGCTTCCTGCACACCCCACAGTGGAGATGTGCCTGCAAGCAAGGTACATGCCCCCAACCGGAATCGAACCCGGGACCTTTCAGTCCGCAGGCCGACGCTCTATCCACTGAGCCAAACCGGTCTCGGCAGTAAAATTCATTTTAAAATGATTTATTTATTTTGAGAGACAGCGATTTGTTGTTCCACTTAGCTATTCATTCATTGGTTGAGTCTTGTATGTGCCCTGACGGCAGTTGGAACCTGCAACTTTGGCATATTTGGCCCTGGCCAGCATTCACTTTTTCAAATACCTCCCGTGTAATAAGAGACAGAGGAGGGATGCGTAGCCTTTTGTTCCCAGGAACCAGTCTTTAAATATCCTAGCATCTTTTTTAAAGAATTCACCATTTGGCCATATTAAAATGTGCAGTACATTGGCCTCAGGTGCATTCATCGTGAAGTGTGACCATCACCACTATCTAGATCAAAGATTTTTGTCACCGCAAGAGAAAACCCTTTCTAGCACCGCTTTTTGTTTTTTTGTTAATCCTCACCCGAGGATATTTTCCTGTTGATTTTTAGAGAGAGTGGAAGGAAGGGAGAGAGAGAGACATCTATATGAGAGACACATCAATTGATTGCCTCCCACACAGACCAGAAGAGCCTGCAACTGAGGTCCGAGGCCTTGAGCAGAATCAAACCTGAGATGAGACCCTTCTGTCCACAGGATGATGCTCTATTCAGGGCTAGGGCTCTAGCATCACTTTTTAAACATATATATATATTAATTTCAGAGAGGAAATGAGAGGTAGAAAAAGATAGAAATTGAAACATCAATGATGAGAGAGAATCATTGATTGGCTGCCTCCTGCACGCCCCCCACTGGGGATCGAGCCTGCAACCCCAGCATGTGCCCTTGACTGGAATTGAACCCGGGACCCCTCAGTCCTCAGGCCAACGGTCTTATCCACTGAGCCAAACCAGCTAGGGCTCTAGCATCACTTTCAAAGAGAAGAGGAGTAAACATATTTTGCGGGAGAGGATAAACATATTTCATTGACCCTTTGACATGATAATATTCTTCTGATCCTACTGCTTGTAAAAGTAACATGGATTTTTTGTCAAAATTTTAGTCTTCACTTTTACCTATAGGTAAGTTGAAACCAGCGAGAGTCAAGAAATCAAAACTGATTAAACTCACATCTTGAGAATAGAGTATTATGTAATGAGATGGGGTACTAAGGTCGATGTATTTTTGTCTATTAGGTTGTGATCTTTAAAAAGTCATATTTTTAGCTTTTCTTTTTATGTCATACACAGCATGCTACTACAGTAGCATTTCTCATGAGACCGTAAGTTATTTTCCAAAGGATTAATCTGCTGAAAAACATTCTAAACCTATTTGCATTGTATTCAGCTAAGTGAAATTTCATGTACCAGCAAGCCCGGGAGGAGTAATTCATACCATATACTGTAGAAATGTTCTTTGAGGAGTTTTGGCAGTCGTCCCTTTCATGTTATTATTTTGGTGCTAAAACTCAGGATTATCCTTACTTTTAAAGATAAGATTTTTTTTAATCACAGGGTCTCCTTTTTGAAATTATAGGTTTTAAGCATTTAAATTTTTATTTAAATAAATCTATACTTACAACAAACTTGAAAGAATAGTACAATGAGTTCATATGCCTTTTTGGCTGTCTCTCTATATGTACTGGTTTTTGTTTATTTGAACTATTTTTTAAAATTTTTTATTTTATTTTTGAACTCTTTGAAGAAGATTGCATTCATCGTGACATCACGCCTGCATCCTCTGAGAATGACATTTTCCCATAGAATCATAATGCCGTTTTCACAGTGAAGAAATTTAACATTTATTCAATCATATTATCATATACTATATATATGTAAGTTTCTCTATTTATTTAACCCAAATACTTTTTGTGGAGGTTTTATTTTGTTAGATCCAGGATGCAGTAAACTTTTAAGCATAGCCTCTGGAAGTGGTACCTTTTTAGCATCTTTTAATCTAGACCACGCCATGCTGACCCCAGCCCTTTAGACTGCTTGTTTTGTAGAATTTCTCACATTCTGAATTTTGATTATCACCTCAAAATTAGATTCAGGCTAAACACTTTTGGCAAGAACACTCGTTAAGTAAAGTTGTAAATATTATATTGTATTACAATACAGGCTCATGAAGGTACATGTTGGGTTGTTCCACTACTGGTGGTGCTAAATTTGCTAATGTGACTGCCAGCCCTCTTTATTGAAAAGGAATAGTCTTTTTTTTTTTTTTAATATATATATTTTATTGATTTTTTTTTTTACAGAGAAGAAGGGAGAGGGATAGAAAGTCAGAAACATCCATCAGCCGCCTCCTGCATGCCCCATAGTGGAGATGTACCCGCAAGCAAGGTACATGCCCCTGACCGGAATCGAATCTGAGACCTCTCAGTCCGCAAGCCGACGCTCTAACCACTGAGCCAAACCGGTCTCGGCGAAAAGGAATAGTCTTTTGTTTTAGAATTAATAAGTAATCTGTGGCATGATACTCTGAGTCCAAAAGCAAATATCCCTTTCTCAAACAACTGTTCACCCAAAGATATTAGAATCCGTTGATAATTTTTGTCTGATCTGTTATTATATCAAGGATTGCAGACTGACTATTATCTCTCATTTGTACATTTATTTATTTTAAGAATTATTTCCCTTTTTTCGTTTTTTGTTAATCCTCACCCGGGGATATTTTTCCATTGATTTTTAGAGAGAGTGGAAAGAAGGGAGAATGACAGAGAGAAACATCAATATGAGAGAGACACATTAATTGATTGCCTCCTGCATGCATCCTGACCAGGGCTGGGGATCAAGTACAAACCCAGAGCCCTTCAGTCAGTAGGCTACCGCTCTATCCACTGAGACAAACCAGCTAGGGCTTTATTTCCCTTTTTATTTTAAGTATTGATTTTTAGAGGAAGGGAAAGAGGGAGAGAGAGGAAAGAGAAACATCGATCAGTTGCCCTGGTCAGGGATCAAACCCCAACCTAGGTATGTTCCCTGATTGGAATCAAACTCACAACCTTTTGGTGTACAAGACGACATGCCAACCAACTGAGCCACACCGGTCAGACTCTCATTTGTACATTAACTAGCATTCACCTATAGAAACCTTTCTCATTCTCTCTCTCTCTCATTTATTAACTGGCATTCACCTGTAAAAAAACTTTGCTCTCCTTCATTTTTATCTTTCTTAAAAATGTTTAAATTTAATTTAATTTTTTATCTCTCTCCTTCATTTTTGTTTGTAGGGATATATATGGAGATTCACCCTTTGTGATATGCTTATAAAATTTTCTGCAGTTTATCATTTTTCTTCAGATGTTGTTTATTGTGTTTGCCAACAGTTTCTATTTCTATGCTATTTAATTTATCAATCTCTCTTATTGCATAATTTAAAAGGAGCTTCTCATACTGAGATTATGAAGAAATGTACTTAGGTTTTCGTTTCATGATTACAATTCTAAAACTAAAGGTCTGATTTGGATTTGAAATGCTATGTGGTACCAAGATAAATTTAATTCAAATTTAAGTTCATTTCCTATGAAAATTCATGTGAAGATTTAGTAAAATTTTTGTCATCTGTTGGCGTGATCTGGTTAATTGAATTTTCTCATCAATTTTTACTCAGAAAGCCTTTCATTTAAACTCTTGAAGTATGTTTTAAAATGTGTTCGCTTTCTGCTTTTAATCCAATAAACAACTTATAACAATATTCACACACCTTAAAACTAAGTCTAACTGTATTTTACTGTGGAATTTGTAGGACTTTTACTAAATCTCTACAGACTAAAAGCCAGAGAATGAAAATTGATTCACTACATAGAATTTTGGTTAGCACTTTGTTTTCTCATGATACAGTTCTGTCACCTAATTTAGTTGACTTTTACTGAAAATCAAATTTAACATCCTTTTCCACGCCAATCAGTCTGTCTGGAAAGTCAATGCACGTACTTAACTAACATGTTAAGCACTAAAGGAGAATGAAGAATAACGGATATGAAAAGGTTTCTGCTCTCTGTAACTGTTGAAGTAGATTAAAAATTAATGTAAGCACTGGCCAGTGGAGAAAGAAACATTGAGGCCAGAGAGAACCATCCAGCAGCTGCCTCTCACACATGCCCCAACAGGGGATTGACCAGGGGGTCCAAACCTAGGTATGTGCCCTAGGTGTGAACCCACCACCTTGTGGTGTGAGGGATGTTCCAACCAACGGAGCCACACCAGCCGGGGCCACACTGAAATTTGTTGAAGGATACAATCAATTACTTTATAGAATGCCTCTTAATTGGGGGCTATTTGGTTCTTCCCATGTTTAGAATAAAGTTATTGTATATATATTTTTGTGGGATGTCACAAAAGTGACCTTGTTGCCCTAACTGGTTTTGCTCAGTGGATAGAGCGTCAGTCTGCGGACTGAAGGGTCCCAGGTTTGATTGCAATCAAGGGCATGTACCTTGGTTGCAGGCATATCCCCAGTAGGGGGTATGCAGGAGTTGGCTCATCAATGTTTCTCTCTCATCAATGTTTCTATCTCCCTTCCTTTCTGTAAAAAAAAAATCAATAAAATACATGGGGGGTGGTTCCTGCACTTAGATAAGACGGATCTCACCACCCTGCATGTACTTACACTGCTGTGTGGCCTGCTCCCAGGACTCCCCAGCAATGCCTGCCATTCCCCTCCTACGTGTGGCTTCCTAGCCTGTATTTTCCTAAGCGACGATCATGCCACATGTGGAGTGATATAATTTTTCTAAAGCTGAAGGTTTACATTTACCTTGGTGAATGTAGCAAAGCCTTCTAATTGGAGCTCTATTACATGTACACACATATACATTTGGAGTGGGGGGTTGGAATGTTTATAGTACTAGGTCTTCCCATTCAGTATCATGTAAATGGATTCAGGATCCATGTATATCAGACAACACGTTGTATTTTTTTTTCTTAGTTTTCTTGAGTCTTGCACTTATTAAATTTATGGTATTTCAAAAAGAGTAAACCAGCCGTAACCGGTTTGGCTCAGTGGATATGTCTGCCTGTGGACGCGGGTACCAAGTTAAATTCCAGTCAAGGGCACCTACCTTGGTTGTGGGCACATTCCCTGGGAGGTGGGAGGGAGTGTGCATGCAGGAGGCAGCGGATTGATGTTTCTCTCTCATCTATGTTTCTAACTCTCCTCCCTTCCTCAATAAAATATATTAAAATAAATAAAAACAAAAAGTGTAAACCATAAATAATCCTGAGAAACTAGAACATACAAACCATAATATAAAAATTTTAATTGTATTAAGAGTTTGATTACAAATAAATGTCTGCCTTTATAAAGAGGTTAGTGAATTTTTAATGGCCAGTACTTGAAAATAAAATTCATGTCTCTTATGTTTAAAAGAACATTTCCTATGGGACTTCTCTGCACTTTATACAAATATCAAATAGAACACTTGTCTGATATTAGGGATCCGTTCGATATAAATGAATTTACAAAAGTGACTTAAATGCCAATACTTTTATCATTGTTAAATTGCCATTTCTCTTCCTTAACTAAACAGACTTAAAATGATTCTTTTTTTAAAAAAAATATTTTTATTGACTACAGATGGGAAGGAGAGGGAGATAGAAACACCACCATCCAATATTTTCATCTTCTCCAACTGAAAATCTACAAATTAAACACTAACTCTCCATTCTCCTCTTTAAGTACTTTCAAATTTTCCAAATGAAAGTGATCAGAGCCACAGTCTCTTGACACTGTGGTGTTTCACACACCTAGATTCACATCACAGAATCATTGATCGGCTGCCTCTTGCACGCCCCCTACTGAGGATTGAGCCCGCAATTCAGGCATGTGCCTTTGTCCGGAACCTAACCATGGACCTTTCAGTCTGCAGGCCAACGCTCTATCCACTGAGCCAAACCAGCCAGGGCTAAAAGTGATTCTTAATCCTTTTTTTGGGTCATCATGATTGAATATATGTTCAGCCTAGATTTCTGTCATTCCTTTTATATTTCAGCTCACTAGTTTAATTTAAAGGAATTTTCTGTTTGGGAATTTCCTAAGTTAATGGGCCCTACCATTCATTTCTTCTTCCTTCCTTCCATTAATTTGTTATTTACTCTATTCTAGGATCTGTACTAGGTCCTAGTGATGGAGCAGTCACAAAGCAAGCAATCATCTCATTGGTAACCTAGTCATTTTGCAATTTTCAAATGACAAAATACAGCAACAAGAAATAGTACCAAGTTAGAAATATGTGGATCTTCACATTAGCTTTTTTGGGGTCCTTTTTTAGTGGTAAACTATACATAAAATTTAGCATTTGTAGGTGTACAGATGTGGTATTCAGTACCTTCACTGTGCAACCATCACCACCATCCAACTCTTTCATCTTCTCCAACTGAAACTCTACAAATTAAACACTAACTCCCCATTCTCCTCTTTAAGTATTTTCAAATTTTCCAAATGAAAGTGATCAGAGCCACAGTCTCTTGACACTGTGGTGTTTCAGTTACCCATGTGTCAATGCTCACCCTTGAGGGAGTCTATTTAAGCCCTCTTTGACATTCTTAATTTTTTCAATTTTATCCCCAAATCATTGTTAAAGTATGTTACATTCCCAGCATGGAGTATCCTCTCAAATTTACACACACACACACACACACACACACACACACACACACACACCCCACTCACACAGTATTTGTAGAAGTCTGAAAAATTATGCCAGGAAAATCTATTCCAGGATTAAATTACCATCAGAGATAAAGATACCTAGATTCACATCACAGTATCCTGGTGAGGACTCATGATGGGTTTGAGTGTTAAGCAACTGCTTTCTTTTTAACCGGTGAACACCAAGCAAGGTTTCCCGACTGGACAGCCTTTTTGGAGTGAGTTAAAATTGAGTGTAGTGCAGAAATTAGTCAAACAGGATGCCATGGTATGTATGCATTTTTGTACTAACATCATATTTTCCCCCTCAGTTCCATTAGTTTTTTAAAAAATATATTTTATTGATTTTTTACAGAGAGGAAAGGAGAGGGATAGAGTTAGAAACATCGATGAGACACATCGATCAGCCGCCTCCTGCACGCCCCCTATGGGGGATGTGCCCGCAACCAAGGTACATGCCCTTGACCGGAATCGAACCTGGGACCCTTCAGTCTGCAGGCCGATGCTCTATCCACTGAGCCAAACCGGTTTTGGCTCCATTAGTTTTTTTATCTCACCGTATTTTGAAAACTGTTGCTTCAATTTCATCTTGAAATATTTTTGTGGTGTAAATAATTCAGAGTACAGCTTATTTTCCTAAAACCTGAATACCTTTTGCTCTAAGAAAAGACCACCCTTATTTATTGGTGGGAGCTTAAATTGACAAAACCTGGTTATTTCATTTGTGTATCTTGCTTAGAAATTAATTACTTAGGCCTTTCTTGTTTTCTATATTCATTACTCTCACCTTATCTTTTTCTTTTTAACATGTTTTTATTTTTATTATTTTAGAGAGAGGGAGAGCGAGATGGAAATATCGGGGGCATGTGCTATGACCAGAAATAAAAATTGCAACCTCTTGCCCAGCTGGCATGGCTCAGTGGTTGAGCGTTCATGTATGAACCAGAAAGTAACAGTTCAATTTCTGGTCAGGGCACTTGACCGGGTTGCAGGTTGGAGTCTATGTGCTGTGTGCAGGAGGCAGCCAATCAATTATTCTCATCATTGATGTTTCTCCCTCTCTGTGTGCCCCTGAAATCAATAAAAATATATTAAAAAGCACACACGGAAAAGCAGCCTCTTAGCTCATAGGTCAATGCTCAACCACTGAACCACACTGGCTAGGTTCACCTTATCTTTTTTTTTTTTTTTTTACAAAGAGGGAGAGGGATAGGGAGCCAGAAACATTGATGAGCTGCCTCCTGCACTTCTCCCACTGGGCATGTGCCCGAAACCAAGGCACATACCCTTGCTGGAATCGAACCTGGGACCTTTCAGTCCGCAGGCCAACGCTCTATCCACTGAGCCAAACCGGTCAGGGCTTACCTTACCTTTTTTTTTTTTTAAATATATTTTATTGATTTTTTTACACAGAGAGGAAGGGAGACAGAAAGTCAGAAACATCGATGAGACATCGATCAGCCGCCTCCTGCACACCCCACAGTGGAGATGTGCCTGCAAGCAAGGTACATGCTCCCAACCGGAATTGAACCTGGGACCCTTCGGTCCTCAAGCTGACGCTCTACCCACTGAGCCAAACCGGTCTCGGCTCACCTTACCTTTTAATGTACACTTCTTAATACAAAAATGCATAAATTTTGACCAATCTGCCTAATTTCAGATCCGTTAGGTGGGAAAAAGGAAATTCATATGCCTAAAGCATTAAGTTTGGCATCCAAGAGTGGCCATATTTTGAATAAACCTTTATTTTACACTAGAGGCCTGATGCACGGTTTATGCACTTGGGGGTGGGAGTCCCTCAGCGCAGCCTGCACCTTCTCAAAGTCCAGGAGCCTTTGGGAGAGGTCTAACAGCTTAGACCCGCTCCCCACTGTGGGAGCAGACTGACCACCAGGGGGCCCATGCACGTCATAGCGATTATTTGTTCTGACAGCCGAATGTGAGAGCACAGGCCAGGCTGAGGGACCCCCACCAGTGCAGGATTGGAGCCAAGGAGGATGTGGGAGATTGGCCAGCTGGGGAGGAACCATGGGAGGGCTCCAGGGCCTGGCCAGCCCTTCTTGCTTCATCCCAATCAGCCAGACCCCAGCAGCCAGCTAACCTACTGATTGGAACATTTACCCCTGGTGGTCAGTGCACATCATAGCAACTGGCTGACCGGTCAACTGTCTTCCTCCTGGTGGTCAGTGCACATCAGAGCAAGTGGTTGAGCGGCCTTAGTATATCATGCTTTGATTGAACAGCCAACCAGCCACTTATCATATTAAGCTTTTATTATATAGGATTAGACTTTTAAATGCCATAATGAAGCAATATTTGTGCTTTATCGTCTTCAGGGAGCTAGGAAATTCAAGTGTCCTAAGCCACATCCTAAAAAAATAGCCATGAGTCTTTGAGAATCTCTGGGCAGTCTGTGACAGGAGCTTTTATCCAGAAGTACTAGTATGCATAATGTTTCTTACCTTGTATGTAAAACTGCCGTTTTCCTGTAAGTTGCCCCTCCTGTATCTACTTTACAGGTAACTACCACTATTAGAAAATCAGGTGCACATTCCCATACATTTTATTCTATGCAAAAAGAAATGTAAAAACCTAATATTTGTATACACAAATTGTTTTACATCTTTAGTTTTTCTAGGAAGAGATTGCACTTTTATCCTATTTTTAAGGGCTCCATGATCATTCGCCCCTCTTCCCCCAATTAATAGGAACCACTGTTGAAGGGAGTTAGAATAAGTTTTTCTTACCTTCAACCAGTTTAATATAGGTAACAGCCCTAGCCAGTTTGGATTAGAGCACAGAGCATCAGCCCATGGACTAAACTGTCACATGTTCGGTTCCAGTTACAGGCTGGATACCTGCCCCACTTGAGGCACATGTAAGAGGCAACCAATCAATCTCTCCCCCCACCTCCCTTCCACTCTAAAAATCAATGGGAAAAACATCCTTGGATGAGGATTTACAAAAAAGAACAAGAGACCTTGAAATACCCCATTTTTTTTGCATGTTGCACATCCACATCCATGCAATGTAACCCATCTAGTCTTTAAGCCTAACACGTACCCATATATCTGTAGCAATCAACCCATGCACTCACTTCTGACAAATTTCTTCTATGAAGAAACTTGCCTGATGGTTGAAACCTCCCAAACCTTTTCCCTCCCCAGCAGGGCCCAGCCCTTAATGTTCTCATGTCTTCTCCAACATTCCAGGTATTCTTCTGCCTTGTAAGGCCAATACATTTGCTGTTTCCTACACCCCACTTTCTTCCAGATAAGGCCCCTTCCCTTCCCTTCAGATTTTACTTAAATTTCACCTTCTTAGGGAAGACTTCAAAGATTGGTTTATTAAACTTTTATTCCCACCTCCCCCTTCCCTTTTTTACCATCAACACATATGTAACACATCTATATGTGTTTATGTTTAGTCTCTTCACAAGGCTTTCTTCCAGACTGTGATTAATGTTATCATTTTTTGTTGATATACTTCCTAAATTTTAAAGTATTCCCAGTCAACAGATTATTCTCTTTAGGACAATGATTCCCAATATTTTGATAACCTGGCTTAAAGAATAAAAACCCTTCAACCAGGGACCAACAAGGAATTGCTTTGTTCTTTGATAGGGTTTATTGGAGGGGAAAAATTTTAAGACATTTTGTAGTTTATTAACTAAGATATCTGAGGTACTCAATCCGATAAATCTATTATAAATCAGATCATAAGAATCTAATTTTGTATCTGCTTTGGGGGAGAAAACAAAGCAGCTCATGCTCCTATACTTAAAAAAAAACCTTTATTGTTGACATTACAGATGTACATCTTCTAAACCTTTTTATAAAGATCACCTGACATATCAGATAGATACTTCTTTGCTAAAACACCCTCCTCTTACATTGCAGGACAGTCATTTCAGTGTGTTTCCTATTAGAATGTGGACTTTTTGAAGACATGAACCTTATTATCTTTCCTTCAGCATGGTGCTTGATACTAAATACTCTCGATATTTACAATGTGGCCAACAAAAATGGGAGAGTAAAACAAAAGTTTTTAACGACTAAATGAGAAACAAGGATTAAATTTAGATATAAGCAAAAATGTTAGGAAAAGAACGGGTTCCTAAATCAACCCAGTTATATTTTCCCTTTGTAACACAATAAAGAGACAGTCCCATTTTCAAAGAAATTAACTTTTATTTGAAAGGAGACTACTTTTCCCCACACATATCCTCTAAGGACTCTATACTATAAATAGCCTGCTTAACCATTGTCCCACACCAAGATTTCTAACTGCAAAGTATACAATTGCTCTAAATAATAAATAATAAGGGTTATCCTTCACTGATTAAGAGAATATTTAAACTTCAGTAAGTTCAACACAAAAATATCACACTAAAGCTTGTAAGTCTTAACAGATGTAACTTAAATACAACGTTTCATAGGAGCCTACAAGCTTTACATTAAAAAAAAAAAAAGTCCCTTTTAAGGTTCTAAATTTTCGTTTTCAAAAGAAACGACCAACTGTTTTATAGCTTCAAACTTTCTACACTCAACTATTTGACTGCTCTGTGCCACTCCATTCAAACCTGACATGACAACTACTTTATGTGTTACTATCTTCTCCAAAAGAAAGTTAAAAAAAAGGAGTTTGTCACAAATGTAAATTTCTAATAAAGTATCTAACAAAAAAGCTTTTAAAGATAATTTCTTTCCTCTTTTGATTAGCCAGGAGTTAATTTTCTGTAAAAGCAAAAACAAAACCACAAACCCAAAGTGTAACACTGGGGGTTCCTTTTTTTTACTCAAGATGTTTTAACTACTCAAAATGACAATTAGATCTTTAAGAATATAATAAAGGGGTGGAAAACACCAATGCAATTGACAAAGTGTAGACACTAAATAAACCAAAGATTTTTTTTGGATTCTTTTTAAGTAGGAAGTATTAGAAGCTCAGGGAAATCCAGAATTAAACAACAAAAGAGAAAAATAAAAAGATATCCTCAAATGTAATCATTCTCTTCATCAATAGCGTCCTGAAAGAGAGGAAAAAAAAGTTAAAATGACTTGCATACACCCTAATTTTCTAAAACTAACCATTAATTAGAAACAGAGTTCTCACTGCTATAGAAGCACAGAGGACTTACTTGGGCTGTATGAACGAGATCTTGATCGTGATCTGTATCGGCTATAGTAAGGAGAAGGTGATCTTCTTCTGTAGGAAACAAAAGATTACTTAGCATACGCATAATCCACTGAGACAAACGAAAATAAAAATTCCCATCATTCAAAATAATAATGGATCCAAGATGGTAACTATTAAGCTATTTGTGTGCTGACACCAAAACAAAATACTAGTAAATACAGATAATTTATATCTGTACTCAGTTTTGAAAAAATAATTCCTATTTTCTCAAGAAAGCATCATATAAAATCTTTTCAATATACAGTATATATTTTTAAATATATTTTATTGTTTTTTTACAGAGAGGAAGGGAGAGGGATAAAGAATTAGAAACATTGATGAGAGAGAAACATTGATCAGCTGCCTCCTGCACACCCCCTACTGGGGATGTGCCTGCAACCATGGTACATGACCCTGACTGGAATCGAACCTGGGACCTTTCAGTCTGCAGGCCCACACTCTATCCACTGAGCCAAACCAGTTCTGGCTCAATATTTTTCTTAATACATATCAAACCTAAGTCAAAAGTGACAAATAATACAACTATCATCTAATTTAGAAACTACAAGTTAAATATTACCTGTATCGGTAATCGTAGTCTTCATATCTGTCATAACCACGCTCATATCCTCTTTCATAGTAAGAATCTCGACGTCTGCCACCTCCTCCGCCTCCACCACCGCCTCCGCCTCCACCACCGCCACTACTACAGAAAAATGTAAACATTTTACATCAATGTGAGCAATTATTTTCCAGTATCACTTAATACAAAATGGTACTTAAGTAAAATAAAATGGAGGAAAGAGGTGAGAAAAGGCAAAGAATAATCCTTTCATGCCAATCACCTCTATGTCTTAGTGGGCTGCCACCCAGGGTATTCTTACTTGATTTCTTATTCATTACATACATAACCAGGAAAGATTCTATACAACTCTCCAAACTGTACACTGCTCTTCTATTAATTCCCTGCCAAAACCACCAGGACCTTTTCAACAAGGTGAAATGAACTGTGCTGGAAAACAATACTAAAACACTAAGAAGTGCCCAGTGTGGCTCAGTGGTTGAGTGTTGACCCGTGAACCAAGAGGTCACTGGTTTGATTCCCAGTCAAGGTACATGCTGGGTTTCGACTTGATCCCCAGTGGTGGGGGACATTCGGGCAATCAATGAGTGTTTCTCTCTCCTCCTTCATCTCTCTTAAAAAGGGGAATAGTTTCTTAAGAATGTATGATATTTTTCTATTATCTAACACTTTTTCTATTTGTAGAATACCCAGAGCCAGAAATGTACTTCAATAGTTTTAATTTATCTTCTTGTTCACTCACACACATACACATGCATGCATTGGACCTTTGAACTGCACCTTGAACAGCCTACTTATACACAGATCCCCCCCACCCCAATAAATACCTGCACTGTTTTCAGTCAATGGTTGGGAGTTTGTACATGCAGAGGCCCAACTGCATGCACTGACAGATGCCATTTTACTTAGGGCACTTGAGCATTATGGATTTTAGTATCTATAGGGGCCATAGGGGGTCCTAGAACAAATCCCTGGTAAATAGTAAGGAAAAACTTAGTTTTTGGAGAGCTTAAAGTTCAATGTGGATTTTTAAAAAATATATATATTTTATTGATTTTTACAGAGAAAAAGGGAGAGAGAGAGAGAGAGAGAGAGAGAGAGTTCGAAACATCGATGAGAAACATCAATCAGCTGCCTCCTGCATAACCCCCAAAGGGGATGTATCCGCAACCAAGGCATGTGCCCTTGACCGGCATTGAACCTGGGACCCCTCAGTCCAGAGGCCCACGCTCCATCCACTGAGCCATCCACTGGATTTTTGACTGCACAGGATTTGGTGCACCTAAACCCTTCATTGTTTAAGGGTCAACTGTATATATGAAAAACAAAATGATTCAAAGAATATATACAAATTAAATAAATTTCCATTTCAATTATAGGGGAAATTTTTATCTTTTTACTAATCAAAATTTTGTAGCTACATCTAGTAGACTTCTGGCTAAAATAGCTTAGCTTAGGAAACTTGAACTCTTACTGAGTTGGTCTGCCCATGTAGATGCCTGGTGTAGGCGTGTGCGCTCTCTTGGTGATAGAATAATCCACACGAATTCTTCTGCCATCCAGCTCCATTCCATTTGCCCTTTCCATAGCCTTTAAAGAAAAGGCACAGTCAGTCATGCATAATTCACCAAGGAGAGACTATTAAAACTGTAATAAATGTACCTTTCCATTTGAAATTTCAAAAACTAGAAGTCTCTAACCAACTTCTTTTTCAAACTCAGGGAGTATGATTTTACATATGAATCCCAGCTATATGCACGTCAATAGCATTGAGTTTTCTAATGTACATATGGACACTTGAGCAGGTCTGCACTGAAAGACTGGGAACTATACAACTATACAATTCAGGGAAGCTTGCATAACTCCGGGGATGCAGTGACTAATTTCAGTCTGGGCAACTCAAAGCAGAAACTGCAATCCAACTGACAAATCTAAAATAGTCAAGCATTTCCTTAAGAACATACTGCCATCTAGTGTAGTGAACCACAAACAGAAAGGAACCTCTAAACCTCTCAGTGAGTGCTCCTGTCTTATACCTTCGACAGTAATACCAGTAAATACCATAATAATTCTATCATCTTCACAAATTTGCAAAAAGTTCTTTGGAACTAAGTAGAGTTGCCATTTTCATTTTATTTTGCCAAGGAATAAACCTGGGGGCGGGGGTGGGGGGTGGGAAGAGGAGGTGGAATCAAGAGAGTACCAACAAATTTCATATTTTCAAAGGTTTTAATTGTTCACACTCAACATGCCACGCCTCTCCGCCCTTCCTGGCTATTGCCTTTTTAAATTTTTATTTATTCATTCATTCATTTTAATTTTTGCAACATATTTTACTTAAATAGTCATATCCATGTTCTGACTAATTTTGTTTAGGAAAAAAAATTTTTTATTAATGTATTACATGTATACATCACACTCAACATTTACTTCAGGCCAGATATCTTGAAATTGCTAAATTGACACCTTTATCCCTTGAGAACAGAAATAAGCAAAGTAGTCAAAGCCCTCCCTGATCCCCCCTCTCCATTTGCAGTTTCAGTTATCCACAGTCAACCTCAGGACGAAAATATTAAAATGGAAATTGCAGAAATAAATAATTCTTAAATTTAAAACTTGTGCACGTCCCTCCCGAGATGTGAATTATCTCTGTTCAGCATATCCACATTATATAATCTACTCTACGCACCCCCACCCCTATTAGGCACTTAGTGGCTGGCTATCTGGGTTGTCAAATCAACTGTCATAACATCAGTGCTTATGTTCAAGTAACCCTTATTTTACTGACTAATGCACCAAAGCATAAGAATAGCAATGCTGGCAATTCAAATATGTCTAAGAAAAGCTTTAAAAAGTGCTTCTTGGAAGGGTCCCAGAAAGTGAAACTGGTCATTCTATTTGTAACACTTTGAATCAAGTCAAGAATGAAAGAGGGCATGTTTATGAAGCTGGGATTCTATTAAGCAACTTTTAATAGTAATTCAATACTATAACCATGCACATCAGAAAATGTTCAAAGTGACCATTATAAAAACAAAATTACCTCCTTTGAGTCATCTATTCTTTCAAAATAGACAAAAGCAAATCCTCGCGATCGTCCAGTTCGCTGATCATAAACCACATTGACACCACTCAATGGTCCGTATCGAGAAAATACTTCACGAAGATCTCTCTCTGTTGTATACAAACTGAGGCCAAACACTCCAAGACAAGTATTGGGATCTGGATTTGCCTGTTGAATAAAGATGTCATTTAATTTTAAGCTACAAATTAAAATAATTATTAAAACAGAAATACTATGCTTTGAACACCTTACTCAAAGACTATACTGTTTCAAGTGACTTGAAAATAATTTGAGAAAAATAAAGTGATGAGTTATACCCTACAGTTCACAATAACACTCCTGCCTTCTATGGAATAAACTTCAGGTTGTTGCCTGAACAAAAATCCCACTCTGTAGCCCAGCAATTTGCAAAATGCATACTAAGAATTCATCCTTAGTTTAATGTCATATTTCTAGTTTATTCAAATGTTTTACATCCCTTATAGATGTGTACTCAATCTGACTTTATCTGTAATTGCTGACTGGACTGCCCCCTGCCCATTTTCATTCCTTAGCAAATTCACATGGCAGTCTGCAGTATCGTATGGGAGAAGTGCAGCACAGTAATAACCACAGGAATATTAGTCAAGAGTTTAGTTGAAATCTGGGCTCTGCCAGTTAGCCAAAAAACAAACCTTCATGTCACATATTCAAGGCTCAACTTATAACATGGCAACTTGCCTCACGGATGTTAAGAGTATTAACTGTATTAAAGAATTCTGCACAGTGTTCAAACTATGAGTGCTGGCTATTTCTATAGTTTTTGGTATTTACTTGCTGTCTACCCACTAACTGCTGTAAATTTTTTAATTTCATTAATCTCAACTCAAGTTATGCTTTTCATTTTAGTTCTTGGAACGTATTTCTCTCCAAATTTCATCTCTTTTAATTACTCAAAAGTCAAGGAAAGAAAATATACTTAAATATACATTAAATAATATCCACACCCTCAAGGATGCTTAAGTACTACTTTTTTAAAATTTAAAAATGTTTTATTGATTTTCTTTAAAGAAGGAAAAGGGATGGTGAAATAGAAGCATCAATGAGAAACATTTATCAGCTGCCTCCTGTATGCTCCTACTGGGGACTGAACCAGTGACCTCATGATTCATGGGTTGATGCTCAACCACTGTCAACACGGGCCAGGCTTGATTGAGTACTACTTTTTAAACCATGGTCTCACTCTCATAAAGCAAGATATTATACTGTGACTAAACACATATTAAAGACAAAATAAGTTCATTAAATTTTATAAACCACATACCCTGCTGCCTGTATGTCTTCTCCGGTTAGACATTGGAGAATGACTTCGGCTCCTTCGACGTCGGTATTCTGGTGTATATGACCTACTTCGAGATCGTCTCCTATGAGAGTGAGAATGGGATCTGGATCGGCTGTAACGTCTATGAGAATGCCTCCTTGACCTCGACCTTGAAGAAAAGTAAATGCAGGTAATACTGAAACAAATGGCTAATGCCAAGGACATCTCTTAATCATCATAATCTCTTCCTTGTTCTCAGTCTATCCTTTCTCCATTCACTCTTTTCATCTTACCTTACAAGCATGTTAAGGTTCTGCTTTCTTTTAAAAACAAACAAAAAACAACAAAGAACCCAACTACCAATAAGAAGGAAATTCTGCAATATCCAACAAAGATGAAATATGAGGGCACTATGCTAAATGAAACAAGTCACCCATAAGAAAACAAATACTGTATAACTCAATTTATATGAAGCATTTGGAAGTCAAAATCATGAAGACAGAAAGAAGATGGTCATTGCCAGGGGACAGGGAGAGAGAATGAGGACTCATGGCTGAAAGGGTATAGTTTCCATTTTACAACGGATAAAAAGTTATGGGGATGGATGATGGTGATAGTTGCACAACAATGTGAATGTATATAACATCACTGAGCTGCACATATTTTTTAAAATATATTTTATCGATTTTTTACAGAGAGGAAGGGAGAGGGATAGAGAGTTAGGAATATCTATGAGAGAGAAACATCTACTAGCTGCTTCCTGTACACCCTCTACTGGGGAGATGTGCTCACAACCAAGATACATGCCCTTGACCGGAATCGAACCTGGGACCCTTGAGTCCACAGGCTGATGCTCTATCCACTGAGCCAAACTGGTCTTGGCCATCTCTGTTTCTTCACTCAAATTCTATTCAGTGCTCTTCTGCACCCGGGGATTTAATTAGAGTGGTTAGTACATCAAGCACTGAGCTGGATATAACAGAGAAAAAAAACATAGCTGTGGACCCCAAGGAAAGTACAAGCTTTTAGAGGATTCTTCGTTTCATGCCTCCTTGCAAGCAGATTTTATTCAAAATCATAAATTGACCGAAACCAATTTGGCTCAGTGGATAGAGCATTGGCCTGCAGACTGAAAGGCCCCAGGTTCAATTCCAATTAAGGGCATGTACCTTGGTTTCGGGCACATCCCCAGTGGGGGGTGTGCAGGAGGCAGCTGATCGATGTTTCTCCTCTCATTGATGTTTCTAACTCTCTATCCCTCTCCTTTCCTATCTGTAAAAAAAAAAAAAAAAAAAAAAAAAAAAAAAAAAAAAAAAAAAAAAAAAAAAAAAAAAAAAAAAAAAAAAAAAAAAAAAAAAAAAAATCAATAAAAAAAATGATAAATTGTCTCATAAATTCTAGTCAAGAAATTACAATTTAGCAAACTAATTGCTCAGGCTGTTTTCCCTAGGCTGTATCTGATACAGTGAACCCTTTGCAGTGGGTTACTAGACAGTTTTGTTGAGGAGGTAGTGATAGGGACTCTTAATTAGCCAGAGATTCCCTCCCACCCCCCTCACCCCCCTGCCACTATATCTGACCAGAATTCCATCCTGGACCTGTCAGAATCTTCAGATAAAGAATGTAGATGGAATGTGAATCTTAAAAGTTTCTCAAATCATTTTGATAAGCAGCATAACATACTTATATAAACTTTCTCTGCACTAAATTACATGCCAAGAAAACTACTTTTTGTTGTGCAAGTATTATTGAAATAAAATAAAAAATGAATCCTCAAATGTCAAGCACATTTAAATCAACTGACATTTGTTGTAATAGCTAGCATATAATTTAGAGATAATTCTCTTATCTAAGTCTATATCTACAAGTGTATTATTCATTTCTAAACTTCATTTCTAAACAGTTTGAAAAGACTACTTCATGATTTTGAATCTTTGATAAAATTTCTATGTAAAATGAGGTAAAAAGAAGAGATTTTAGAAAAAGCAAACACTACTTTGCCCTAAAAAACCCAAGGAGCCGAGACCGGTTTGGCTTAGTGGATAGAGCGTCGGCCTGCAGACTGAAAGGTCCCGGGTTTGATTCCGGTCGAGGGCATGTGCCTTGCTTGCGGGCACATCTCCACTGTGGGGTGTGCAGGAGGCGGCTGATTGGTGTCTCTCTCTCATCGATGTTTCTGACTTTCTGTCTCTCTCCTTTCCTCTCTGTAAAAAATTAATAAAATATTAAAAAAAAAAAAAAAAAAACCAAGGAAAGCATTCTAAGCATTATTTTAAACACACATACCTGGATTTTGATCTTGATCGAGAATGGGATTCAGAATGTTTGGAAACCCTTGATGGACTACGAGATCCTGACCTGCTCTCCGATTTTACACGAGCAGGAGTTCCCGTTGGAGATTTTGACTGAGAGCGAGACTCCTAACAAAGAAGACAGTATTACAAA
>PVJN01025561.1:0-29922 GCA_004026805.1 Lasiurus borealis | reverse complement strand
ACTGTTCCAGTTTAACCAATGTCTTATTACAAAGGAAAAGTGAATCTTTTTTCTCCAGTTACATTGTAATTGGTTAAATTGCATTTGAATGTGAGCCCCCACAATTAAAAAGGCTCTTTTTTTCCCTCTTAATTTATATGGAGTATAAGTTATTTGGAGTCTTAACTTATTTGGAGTCTGTCTTAAGCCAGATTGGTTTCTTCCAGTTAATTGCATCTTAAAGAGACAATGTAAAGAAAGTAAAAGGGCAAACTTTGAGCAAAATTCAGTAAATTCCAAAAACTCAGTTAACACCTATTCCAAAGGCAAAATGTTATACCTTTACAAGGTAAAGGGATACACAGCTCTCTCTCTCTCTCTTTCCCTCCCTCCCTTTCTCTCTCGTTTTCTCTCTCTGTCCCACATACATACACTCACGCCCACACATAAGACCTCTAAGAGAAAAAATGTGGGTTAAATCCCCGACCAGAGCAGTCTCAAAAGAGAAAACGTAAATGACTTCGATGTGGGTACTCAACCCTCTCGCTATCAAAGAGGTGCAAGGAAATATAGCCAATCCCACTTCCATCTGCCCAGTTATGATTTTCTTAGTAGCAATAGCCAGCACTGACAGCTGCTGGGAGGCGGGATTTATTCACTTCGGACCGCATTTGGCCACGTGTGTCAATGGGCGTCTCCAAGGAAGACGTGTCTCTTGATCCCGCCCTCCTCCGGCCATCCTGATCCCGCAGCCTCCATTCATGGAGTGCCAACTGTGCGGCACACCGTGGCCCTGGCGCTCTTCACGAGCATTGCCGATGGCCACGGCAGCCGGCACGGCTGGTGCGTCTGGGGGGCCGGAGGTGGAAGGAAGCAGGTCTGGGAACCCGCCCCTGGCCCAGGGGCCCTTCAGGGCCCTCCCTCACAGTGCTGAGCCAGGGGGTTCCTGGCAGAGCCCCTAATTCACCTTGTAACAGGCCTAAGCCACAAACCAGGGCAGGCAGCAGCTTCGGGCCCCTTTCCCCGTCCGTCCGTCCATAGGTGCTGTGGGCTGGGTTAGGCCTGAGGTGTGGCTACGCTGTCTGCAGGGGGCGGGGACGGTGAAATCTCACAAGCTGCTGTTCCTTGTTTCCCAGGGAGTCATTCCCCATGATCCTCGTGGCCAACAAGGTTGATTTGATGCATTTGAGGAAAATCACCAGGGAGCAAGGAAAAGAAATGGCGACCAAACACAATGTAAGCTGTGTGTGTGCATGTGCATGTGTGTGTACGTGTGTGTGCATGCGTGTGTGTATGCACGTGTGTATATGTGTGTGTGTGTGTGTGCATGTGCGTGTGTGTGTATGTGTGTGTGTGTGCATGTGTGTGTGTGTGTGTGTGTGTGTGTGTGTGTGTTGGGGGAGCCAGGGGAGTGTAAAAGCCACTCCTGCAGGCCCGGTCTGTGTGGATAGAACTTGAGCCTCGCTGGTAGTGGGCGGGTTCCACGGGAAAGCTTGGTGGGCACGCTCGATGGTGGGATATTTTGTGAAACAGAACAATGGGTTCGAGAGAGAACATCCTCTGCTCAGCCATGAGAGGCCCTCACGTGGGGAGCAGGTGCCTTCCCAGTGGACTGCGAGCTGCGGGCACAGGGGCCTGACCCAGCAGAGCGTCGCTGGGCCTTGCCGGGGGCAGGCTCTGTCCCTGACTCCCGGCTGGTTGCCTGATTGCTCTCGGTCTCATCGGTCAGCTGCCAGGCCCTGTGCAGGGGCACCCTTCCCACCGCACACTGAGGCGGCTTCGGGTGTCTCCCCCTCTCAAGGACTCACGCTGAGGTCCGCCCAGGCCACAGTGTCAGCAGACAAGCTCTGCTGTGCTTAGTTCTCAGTGACGCCCCTTGGCAGGCTGGATGGTGCTGGGTGGGGCCCCTGGCCTCTCCCCACCTCTCCCTGCACCGGCACAGCCCTGCCCCTGCCTCATGGGCCAGTCTTGTAGAAGTCTGCCCTGACTGCCCGGACGTCTGCAAGGCTGCCGCGCCCTCGGACAAATGAGCGTCTTTAGTCTTCCGGGATAGAGAACGATCATGTGGATTCTATTTTTAAGGAGCCATTACACATCTCTGTGGCTGGAGAACGAGAGGAAATTGGAAAAACTGCCAGTGAAATCCGCAGAGGGAGAAGCCCCGGAGGGACGTGGGGTTGTCGGGCCAGGGTTCCCCGGGGCCCCTGAGGGTTCACATGTGGCCTTAGTGCCCCCGTCACCGAGAGTGAGCTTTGCCTTCCAGATCCCGTACATAGAAACCAGCGCCAAGGACCCGCCTCTCAACGTGGACAAAGCCTTCCATGACCTGGTCCGAGTAATCAGGTGAGCACGGCGCCCGCCAGAAACAGCGCCGCTGGGCAAGGAGGGCACCGGGAGGGCCAGGCCTGTTTTTAAATGTCCTCACGCTCCCCTCTTCCCACCTCCCTCTGCTCACCCCACTGCCTCTGAGTGCAGCATCGATAGCTGAGGGGAGGTGCCTGCTGCCTGAGGCTCCGCCTCCTCTCGGGGCTCCCCTGGTCCTTCAGCGTGGGCTCCCCGAGGCAGCTCCCTCCCTCCTGCCCTCCGTGTCCCCCCAGCACCGCCACTACCCTTGGACATTTCACCTGAGCACCCAACATTCTGACTCCCAGGCTCAAATCTCAGGGGGTGTAGAGCGTGGGTCCCTTTGCAGACCCCACCCCCATTCCCTCTACAGGATTGTGAGGAATCTCAGTCAGGAGCCTCGCATACATTCCTCTGCCGTCACCTGGTGCTGAGGTGACTGACAGGCCTCCCGGCTGGTCTCCCTGTCACCCACCTTTCCCATTCCAATGTCCTCAGGTTAGGTGTGCGACCACACACAGGGCTCTAACGGTGTCCTTTTTGGCCGCCACCCTTGGCCCCCAGCACAGCAAATGGACACACACACACACACGTGCGCCTCCCAATAGAGGCTGTGCCTTTGCTGGCTGCATCGTCTGCACTCTCGAAATTATTTTTCTCATGGGCATTTTGCATATCCAGTTAGGATATGCTATCACCAGGAAGTTGCGAAGTCTTGGTTACAGACTTGTAGTTCCCAGGAGAGGTTTTAGACATGGGAAATGAACAGAAAACATGTATAAAGCTTGTACTCGGCTGACTTGTCATTTTATTTAAAATATGTAACATGGAAATAGAGGCGAAAATCACATATCACATAACGTAGAGTATGATTTTATATATACATAAAATCATATATAATTGATTTTTTACAGAGAGGGAGAGGGATAGAGAGTTAGAAACATCGATGAGAGAGAAGCATCGATTAGCTGCCACCTGCACATCCCCTGCTGGAACCAAGGCACATGCCCCTGACCGGAATCGAACCCGGGACTCCTCAGTCTGCAGGCTGATGCTCTATCCACTGAGCCAAACCAGTCATGCTAGAGTATGATTTAAATCAATGCAGCCACAGCATGATAGCAGCAGTTCTCACCAGTAGGATGAGACACTGTACAGGCCATGCCCTCATTCAGCACCTAGGACAGCAGCATCTCTGCCACCACCGCCCCCTCACCCCCATTTCCACCCCACCCCCACCCCCACCCCCAGCCTCCCTGCCTTAGACCCAGGGGCAAGGGAAGGAAGGCACAGGGAGAAGCAAAGCCCATTCTGACATTGACTTTCTGCCTTTCCTTGTCTCCAAAGGCAACAGATTCCAGAAAAGAGCCAGAAGAAGAAGAAGAAAACCAAATGGCGGGGAGACCGGGCCACTGGTACCCACAAACTTCAGTGTGTGATATTGTGATGGGCCTGGGGCCCTGGGCACAGTCACCGTGAACTGGCCAGCCCTCGGGACCCCTCCACTGCCTAACCTCACCGGAACTGTTTCTAACCATGACCCTTGACCCGAGGACTGGGCACAGGAAGGGAGACAGGGAGAATGGGCAGGGAGGGAAGGGGGTCCGGCTTCCTCAAAAGGGCACACAGGCTTCGTGTCTCAGAAGACACAGCACCCAAGCCCCGAGTGTGATCCAGCCGGTTCCTCCCATCTCCCGGCGGCTGTGTTGTTTCTTTGAGCTTACGTAGTGCTGGTTCGAGGTGGACGTTTACCCATCACGTACAGAGTACGAAACAAGCCATGACCCAGCTCCCTGCTTGTCTCCAGTCCTCGGTGTCTGAGCGTGGGCGTCTTTTGTAGGTTTTTAAATTATTTTAGTGATGACTGTTGTCTCCAAGGGGGTCTGGGCCCACTGTCTGGTGGAGTTTCAGCTCTTCCGCAGATCCCCTGACCACACGTCCAGACTATCGTGGAGGTTTTTCACCGAGTTTTCCTGGCCGTGCCAAACTCACCTCACTATTCGGGACAGCGACTGGGAGACCGGAGTGACTGGGGCCCGAGGCTGGAGGCCTCAGGGGCAGCAGACCCTGCTCGTGGCCTGAAAATGGGAGCGGGGAGAGCTGTGTTCAGCAGGAGGGTTTCACGACAGATATCCGGAAACAGAATCTCATGTTGCTGCGGGGAGAGGCTGGCGCAAGCTTGCCAGCTCTGCAAGGTATTCCGTTCCTCTGGAGACGTGGAAATGCAGGCGCACAGATCTGCCCAAGTGTCCGTGTCTTTCCCCGTCGGCGTGGGCTCCGTCTGTCCTTCCCGCCCATGACAGATCTCCCCGCCAGCCTGTGCTGCCCACACCTTTCTTCACGGACACACTGACGAGGCCTGCATGCTTCTCCACGCCACAGTGCGCTCAGGGGCGCCACCCGGGGATTCTGGTTTGTGCTGAACCTTACACTGAAGTGGTCCAATGCTGTGGTTACCTAAACGGCACCCAGATGCAAAACCCTGTTCCCACTGCATCAACGGACGGCCACTCCTGAAGTCCAGGGCACCCTTTTCGGAGTCAGCGTCAGGCCGCCTCCCTGGCACGTACTGTGACTGACCTCTCGGATCTGAACTATAACATGCGATCGGGGGAGAAAGGAAGGTTGAGGTGCAGACTTCGCTATCATACCCCTGTTTCTACCGGGGGACCGTCCCCCGACTCCCTGGTGATGTTCCTCTCCCCCTCAGTGCTGCTGGTGAGAGCCAGGCTGGATTTGGGGGCCAAGGTGTGGGTGCAAGGGCAGCAGGCATGGCAGTGACCCCTGAAGGGAGGTCAGAGATGAAGTGGAGCATCTTGTGACCTTATTTTCCAAATGTTACCAATCTGGTCACCGGGCAAACTAGAGCATCCCTAGCAGGCGGCCTGGCCGCTGTTTGGAGAAAGGACTGACGGAAAGCGGGTGCCCGGCCGGAGGCTGGGACGCCGGATCCTTTTCCGGTTCTGAGGGGGCACCAGGAGGCCAGCCGGAGGGAGCTGCTGCAAGAAAAAACAGCCGAGAGTTTTGTTAGCTGGAAATCCAACTTCTTTATGTGTCTAAATGGCCCTTTTTTTTTTCCTGACCCTAAAAGAAAGAATAATAAAGAACATTCCAGATCAGGCACCTCAAAGCTCCCCAAGAACCTACCATGTTAATGAATGGGCATCTTAAACACCAACAGACCAGGCTCTTTCCAACCCGGAAGCTCCCCTGAGCCACGGCTCGGGGCCCAGGGCTGGCAGCTGCAGGCTGGTGAGGGGGAGGCCGGGCGGCAGCAGGAAGTCGGCAGAGATGTTTGCATCGAGGCAGCGGTGGGTGTGGGACCAGGGGCTCTGCATGGGGCAGGGTCCACCATCGGAAAGCATCTGCTGGGCACGGACCACGCCCGGCGCACCTGCCCATGAAGGAGCCCGCTACGTCCTGAGCACTAGGTGGAGAGTCTCGGAAGCAGTGAGCTGACCTGAGGGAAGCCCTTAGCCGGGAAGGTAACAGACAAAGGGGTTCCAGCCGCTCCCGGGCCCCCCACCCAACAGGGGCAGTGCATCTGCCCTGCCCGGCCCCATCCTCCAGGGCATCCATCTGCCCTCAGCCCTCAGCATCACTCCGCAGTGCCCGAGAGGGGACCTGGGTCAGGGGCAGCCTTGGCTATGGAGCCTCCATAGCAGTGGTCAGCCTCCCTCTCCCACGGCCTCCTTTCCCTCACAGGGGCGATGGATAAATAACACTCTGAAAGGACAGGTCTCTGGGTCTGAGCGAGCCCTGGTGGCCAAGAAGGCTTCCAGACAGGCCAGAGTGGGGTGTGCCCTGGGGCAGCCCCAGCACAACAGTTTCTCCGGAGCCCCTGGCAGGTCAGTCTTGACGCCCGCTGGCCCTGTTACCCAATGACCAAGGAGCCCAGCGGGACTTGTGTCTTTGGTGACATCCCCGTGTCCCCACTGTTGTTCCAGACGAGCTGAATTGTACATCTCCTGGAGCACACCCTTCCCAAAACCCCAGCCCATGCCTTGGCCACCGTGTGCTCTCAGATTTCCTTCCCCAATCCCCACCCCCTCCCCCTGAAGGGCTCCCTTCCCTCCCCACTCCCGCTGGCAGTCCTGGCCACTCTCCCACCCCCACCCCCTGGGGTACGGCCACGGACTTCCCTGCACTTTGCCACACAAAGTGGATGGTTCTTCTTAGGACTTTGCCTCCCACTTCTCGGTGGAGAGCGGGAGGCCTGTCTCACTGACGCGTGGCAGCCCTGACTCGAAGGACCTTTCCGTGTGACGACAGTCCACCCAGAGCCATAGAGGGGCTGCCCCCAAGAGCAGCCCCTCGGATGAGGAATCCACGTCGGTTTACTGAGAACGAGCGATACTTGAAGAGCGGAGCGCCTGGGCGCGGCCTGCTGCTGTTAACGCAGTATTGACAGGTGGCCGTTGTCGCGAGACAAGAGCGATGCCTGGCGATCTCGACGATGCTTGAGCCTTTTCTGTAACTTTTTATTAAGTCTTTGTGTATCTCAACTCATTAATAAAGAAATGAAGAGGAACGCTCGTCTGTCTTATTTACTCTTTTTTTAAAAAAAATGTATTTTACTGATTTTTACAGAGAGGAAGGGAGAAGGATAGAAGGTTAGAAACATTGATGAGAAACATCGATCAGCTGCCTCCTGCACGCCCCCTACTGGGGATGTGCCCGCAATTCCTTGACTGGAATCGAACCTGGGACCTTTCAGTCCCCAGGCCGACACTCTATCCACTGAGCCAAACCGGTTTTGGCTTATTTCCTCTTATTCGAATATTCCTAATGTTTTGCTGACATTGTCAGGGGACAGTGTCTGGTTCAGAACACCGTCTCTTTTTTTAAAATATATTTTATTGATTTCTTAGAGGAAGGGAGAGGGGATAGAGAACTAGAAACATCGATGAGAGAGAAACATCCATCAGCTGCCTCCTGCACACCTTCTACTAGTGATGTGCCTGCAACCAAGGTACATGCCCCTGACTGGAATCAAACCCGGGACCTTTCGGTCTGCAGGCTGATGTTCTATCCACTGAGCCAAACCGGTTTGGGCAGAACATGCATTTTCTCTGGGCAAACCTGACGGCAGGAGACCACTGGGGGCCTGGGAGGTGTCTCCTTCCTCACGGAGCCCCAGGAGGAAGGCAGGTGGGTAGAGACACAGCCCCTTGAGGTTTGGCAGCCCTGGATTGGAGCTCTGCCACCGACCTTTCTGGTCGCGTTCCCTGCCTGATGCCCCTCTGCCCCTCCCGGGAACGGGGCGGGAGTGTGCTCCTCCGAAGTAGAGCAAGAAGTGTGCTCTGTGCAGCAGCCCCCTGCGGGGTTGTCTGATGTGCTTTTCAGGGAAACTGCCCCCTGCCCGCTGCCCCCATCACACGATCACAGACAATGTGATTTCATTTTTCTATTGATCGAACCTGGTGGGTACTCGACCAAGCTGAGCCTCTCTCTTCTGTATCAGCTGAGTTCCCTCTGAGATATTTCCCATCTTAACACAAACAGGAACAAAACCTTCCTTTGACCCACATCCTCTGCCAGATACAACCCATAGCTTCTCTGCTCTCTTTTGTAGAAAGGGATCTTCAAAGGGTAGCCTATCCTCACTCTCATGACTCCCTCTCATGCCTTTCTCTTTAAACTGCTTCAAAGAGGCGTTCTCCCCTCGTCCTCCCACCACCTTTCTCAAGGTCTCCAGTGGCTCCCATCGTGTTGAATTCCGTAGGGGCTCAGTCTTCTCATCATTGGTCTTCTTACAGCAATGATACAGCTGACTCCTCCCTCGTCCTTGTTAAACTTTCTCCCACTGGCTTCTAGGATGCCGCAGTATCTGGTTGTTCTCCTTCCTTGTGGTCCCTCCCTCACCTCCCTCACCTCCCTCACCTCCTTTGCTAGTTCCCCCTCTTCCACCTAACCTAGTGGTTGGCAAACCACATGTGGCTCGTGAGCCGCAGTTACCTGCTCTGTTGACTAATGAGTTTGCCAACCACTGACCTAACCTGTGGAGAGAAGCCAGGAGGTGTCCCCCAGGTCAGCATTGGAGCATCAGCATCACTCACAATCCTGGAAATTCATAATCTGTCCCCACCTTCTAACCAGAATCTGCATGTTACTGAGAACCCCAGGTGACTCAGTCCACTGAGGTTTGAGTGCCATGCCCTAGAACATCAGCTCAGCTTCAGAAGGAAACCCAGCCCTGGACTCCGTGTGCTTCTCAGCTCCGTTCAACCAGGTACAGCCAGGAGAAGCCCCGTGGGCATTCATCGCAACATCCGAGTTGGCTCCTCTGTCTGCAGCAGCTGCACAATTCTGCCTGGTGAAGGCGGCGAGCTCAGAAGTGTCCCGCAGTCAGCACGTGGTTCCCTTAACCAGGGGAAGTTTTTACTCCATGGCAAGTGGGGTCCAGGTTTGCTTCTCAAACCCACTAGCATTTTTCGTAAAATGTGGACAGCTGCCCCAACTGGCCTGACTCAGGGCTGAGCTTCCACCTAGGAACCAGGAGGCCACGGTTTGATTCCTGGTCAGAGCAGATGCCCAGGTTGCAGGCTCAATCCCCAGTGTGGGGTGTGCAGGAGGCAGCCGATCAAGGAGTCTCTCTCATCATTGATGTTTCTATTTATCTCTTTCTCTCTCACTTCCTCTCTGAAATCAATTTTTAAAAATAGTTCTTTTTAAGAAAGAAAGAAAGAAAGGAAGGAAGAAAGAGGAAGAAAGAAAGGAAGAAAGAAAGAGGAAGAAAGGAAGGAAGGAAGAAAGGAAAGGGAAGAAAGAAAGAAAGAAAGAAAGAGAAAGAAAAAGGAAGAAAGAAAGAAAAAGAAAGAAAAGAAAGAAAGAAAGAAAGAAAGAAAGAAAGAAAGAAAGAAAGAAAGAAAGAAAAAGGAAAGAAGGAAGGAAGGGAAAGAAAGAAAGAAATGTGGGCAAGGATGTTCAATGTAAAGAACAGGAGAAGTCGAACAATTGGAGAGAAGACAGGTGCAGGGCTGTTCTTCGGGCACACTGAGGTGAGCTGCTCAGTGCCAACCACTCTCAGGCACTTTCTAGGCTCGAACATCATGCCAAACAGCTCATTACATGTTAATGTGGGAGGGAAGTAAACAAAGGAAAGAAGACTGAGTTTACAGGGATCCAAGAACTCAGGGCTGCAGGCTGCATCCCGCCCTGCAGCGATGTGTAAGCCGTCACTCCGGCTCACGCCCCGCTTCCTGGCCAGGCTTGGCCCCTGCGCCTGAGCGGATGCGCGGAGGTGAAGTGCCTGGATGAGTGGTTCTCAAGGTCTAGTCCCCAGGCCAGCAGCCTCAGCCTCCCTGAGAACTTGTAGGAAATACAGATCACCTGGCCTCATCTCAGATCCGCTGAGGGAGAAGTTCTGCCGGGGGGAAGATTTATAAGCAGGAGATTCCGATGCTCCTTCGTGTCTGAGAGCCCCTGAATTAAAATGAAAACCCATCACAGCAGGCCAATGGCAGCTGGTTCGTTCTCACCTGCAAGAAAGCAGCTGGCTGTCTGGACCCAGGGGCCCAGGTCCTTCCTGCCTCTGACCCCTAGGGGCCCCTGGACCTGCAGAATTGTGTGTATTCCGGGGAAACAATCATTTTACCAATCCTCACGGTGCCACCTACCATGTGTTACCCAGAGAAAAAAATGAGCTGACCCCTGGACCGCCCTTTTCCAACTTTAGGGCCTCCTGGTAGTTTCATGGCCGCCCAGAGCGGGAAGAGGAAATGAAAGGAGCAGAGATCCATCTCCCCTTCGATGGAGCACTGACTAAGTTCTTCACTGGGTTGACACCTCCCTGCACACGCCCCCACAGCATCCTTCCTTCTCCCAGTTCCCCCCGAGTGACTCAGTGTGCGACCCACGGATGACTCACCCACCGCCTCCCCCGCCGTGGGGAGCAGCACCTGCCACTCAGAACTGACAAAAAAGGAGAGGAAATTGGATGCTGTGACAGCCCGGGAAAGACTCCGCTGGGTAGGAGCCCTGCAGGGAATACAGGCAGAGGAGGGAGTTGAGGCAGGTAGCAAAGCCACCCCAAGTCCCATGCCAGGACCTGGAATTCATAACCACCTACACCAGTGGTTCGAAAAGGACTGTATGTATTAGTATTAGGGTCACCTCAGGAGGCTGGGGGGAAATCTCGAGGCTCAGGCCACACCCCCTGAGAATCTGCAACAATTGGCCTGGGTATGAAGACTTGTTAAAGCCCTCCAGGGGCCCTGACCTGTTTGGCTCAGTGGATAGGGGGCTCCAGGCTTGCGTCAGCCTGCAGACTCAGGGGTCCCAGGTTTGATTCTGGTTGGGGCCTATACCTTGGTTGCAGGCACATACCTAGTAGGGGGGGTGCAGGAGGCGGCTGATCGATGTCTCTCTCTCATCGATGTTTCTAACTCTCTATCCCTTCCCTTCCTCTCTGTAAAAATTCAATAAAATATATTTAAGGAAAAAAAAAAAGCTCTCCAGGTGATTCACCGACACACCAGGGCGGAGACCATGAGAGGGTCCCGGGGGGTCTGGCCCCTCGAATACTCTGCTTCTCGGTGATGATGGATCAATCCAAGAAGCATCTGCCTGGAGGAACCCACGTCTGAGTTTCCCGGCTTCTGTCAATGGACAACCACCAGAGGCATCTCCTCTTCTCACTGTGCTCCCAGAGCCGGGCTTGACCTGCCGCCGTCTGTCCTGACACCTCTTTCCTTCCCGTCCCTTCCACATTCATGGCAGGCCTGATGGCACCAAGTTCACACAACGTTTGTTCCAGGAATGGACAATGACTACAGACTCCAGCCCGGGCCTCCCGGCCTGAAAGCCGAAGTCAGACAGCTCCCACTGCCCTTCTCCGCTCCCAGCCCCATGGCCCGGGGCGCCCCAAGGCCAGGCGCAGCTTCAGGGAGTTCCCAGGGGTCAGGTGCTCCGTGATCTCCACTGCCGTCTGTTCTCGGCCTCCCTGCCTCCGCTTCCACACACAAACCCCGGTCTCAGTAGCCGTCCCTGAGCTTTGCTGAGGACTCCGGGGTCCCAGGGCTGGTCCCTCTGCCGTCTGAGCCTCCCAATAGACCACCAGCCCATGCTCCACGAGACCTCCCTCCCCACTAACCCCTGTCCTCCCCCAACACCAGCCCCTCCCTCCGGTCCTCTCACCTCCGCTGGTTTGCCTTCCTTTGCTGTGACCCCACAGTCCCTTCCTGGGCTGAAGGGTGGGCCCAGTGGTGACTAGGAGACCAAGGTTTCCCATTCGCTCAGGACTGAGGGCTTTGCTGGGACGTGGACCCTCAGCACTAACACCAGCACAGTCCCCGGCACAACCACATTCCTGTAACAACTCCTCCCCTCTCCCCCCAAAAATAAGTCCGGCAGTTGGTCACCCTACTAGTAAGAATAAAACTCTCACCTTGTTCTAGAGCAGCGGTTCTCAACCTGTGGGTCGCGACCCCTTTGGGAGTTGAACAACATTTTCATAGGGGTCGCCTAAGACCATTGGAAAACACAGATACGATTCATAACAGTTGCAAAATTACAGTTATGAAGTAGCAAAATAAAAAATAATTTTATGGTTGGGGGTCACCACAACATGAGGAACTGTATTAAAGGGTCGCGGCATTAGAAAGGTTGAGAACCACTGATCTAGAGCCATATGAATCACTGTAAATTAGGTGGCAGTTCTCAAACTTTATCAACCATCACAATCGTCTAGGAGCCGGATAAATGCAGGCTTTGCTGAGCCAGCCGGCCTGTGGTGGGGCCCCAGAGTTCATTCTTATCGCCGCGTCTTGGGGATGCGACGTTGCGGTACCACACTCTGTGCACCTGCACTAGCTCAGCCATGCCACACATTCACCCAGGGCTCGGCCGTGACCGGCGAACATTTGGTGGAGCCCTTCCTGTAAGCCGGGCACTGTGCTGTTGAGACACAGCACCTCATGTAACCCCACGGCTGGGACCCTGTGGTGGGTGACATGGCGCTTGTTTCATAGAGAGGAACCCCGAGGTCCAGGGAAACGCAGGAGCGACCGAACCTGAACTCGCTCTCAGTTCTCTCCGCCTCAGTTTCCACCCCCACCCCCGCTGCGAGGAGTAAGAGAGCTTGTCCCAGCTGCCTGCCCCACCCTTTCCATTTTCACTTCTTTCAGGAAAGTCTTTCGCTGCACCTCCCACTCCCCCGCCTCTTCTGAGTGAACTGAATGCAGATCCACTTCCCCCGGTGACTCAGCAGCAGCGGGGTGAACCTCGTCAGTTCACTGCCACTCTCCTGAGCGTCTGCACTGAGCTTCCTCCCAAGACCCAGCCACAAGTCCTTGAGGCAGGGAACTACCATGTTCATATAACAACCGCCCCACCCTCCCCATTCCGCCCCCCGCCCCCCAAAAATAAGCCCAGGTTTTTTGTTTTGCCTTTGTGGTGGGCATTTCTGAGCTCCTGGCGTGTTTGGTGCATAGAGGCTGTGTGGGGTGGTGCCAGGTCTAGCCCAGCTTTGCTGCTGTTTGACGGCCTTAGGCAGGTTGCCCACCCTCTCTATGCCTCAACTTCCTCACCTGTCAAATGGGTTGATGATATTAATGGTACTTTTAACGCTATTGGACTATTGTTGGGTTTAAGTTAGATATATGCTTTCAGAAGAAATAAATGGCTGGGCTGAAACCGGTTTGGCTCAGTGGGATAGAGCGTTGGCCTGCGAACTGAGGGGTCAATTCCAGTCAAGGGCATGTACCTTGGTGGTGTGCAGGGGGTAGCTGATCGATGCTTCTCTCTCATTGATGTTTCTGACCCTCTATCTCTCTCCCTTCCTCTCTGTAGAAAAATCAATAAAATATAAAAAAGGAAAGAAGAAGAAGAAATGGCTGGCATAGAGAATCTCTAAGTGTGAGCCGAGATCTCAGAATCAGGTCATTAAATGCTTTGGGAGTGCCCACCAGTAAGGACAGCTGCCACTTATGGAAGGCTTAGCAAGTATAAGTCGCTGTGCTTTGCTTGGGTCACCTCACTCTAGGTTTGGAAGAACTGGGGGACTGGCCCAAGCACTCAGCCCAGTAAGCGGGGTGCCAGGCTCCCATCCAGGCCAATAGAGCATTCCCTCTGCCACGCTGGCAGGGCCGGTCCTAGGCTGGGCATCAGCAAGGAGGCTCAGCCTCACCCCATCACCACTCTCCCTTGGATCCCTGGCCTGGAAGGCTCTGCCCTGCACCCCCATCCTCTGGCCACAGCTCCCACCCCCCAGCCACTCCCCTGTTTGCTTCACCCCCATGGCCCAAGACCCTTTCCCTGAAAGGCAGCCTCCACACGCCATCACTCTGCCTGCTGCCCTCTCTTCTCTTGAGACCCAGGGCTACTCGGAGCTTTGCTCTCACCAGGCTCCTCTTGTCAAGCAATGCAGTCCACCCACATGGCAGGCAAGTCGGCAGCAAGAGGCTTAAAATTCTCTATCCTAAAACTTCCACTCTCCTACAGAAATCATCAAAGATGCAAAGAATGGTGAATCACACTGATCTTTGCATTCATAAGACAAACAATTGGAAATTATCTAAGTTGAACAATAATTGAGGACGGTTAAATAAGTAATGTTATGTCCATAAAATGGGATGTTGTCCAGCTATTAAGAGAAGGAGAGTGGACCAGCATAGGAAGTATCTATTTCCTATACTTTCATGATCCCTGGGTGTTATAATCATTTTTTAAATCTTCACTTAGTGGAAACAGGGAGAAAATGGCATCAACTTCCATTTATTTTCATTTATGTGACCACTAGTAAGATCGGACTTTTATGGTTTGTCACTTTTATTCCTTATAGAATGACTAGTTATGCCTTCTCTTCAATTTCCATTGGGGATTTTCTTTTTCTTACTTATGAGCTTTTACATAGTAAGTTTACTGACCACTTATATGTTACTAGTAGCCCTGGCCACTCTGCGCCCACTGCCCACAGGCTCTCTGCCACCCCAGAGGCCCTCCGCAGCTGGGGTGGAATGCTTGCATTCGCCAGACCACTCATGCTACCCACTCTCAGCAGCCACTCCAGGCCTGGGGGACTCTGGCAGGGCTGAGAGGACTGGGTGCTGCCATCTGGTGGCTATGGGTGCTGTCATCTTTGTGATGGAGTAATGGTTAATTTGCATATCACCCTTTTATTAGATAGAATATTTATTCCAAAATTTCCCAATGTAATTTCTCTCTTAATTTTATCTATAATTTATTTTTACACTAGATATTGTTTTAAATGTTCAAAGCTCTCATTTTATTTTTTATGGTTTTTGTCTTTGGTATAAATGCTAATGAGGTCTTTTTTCATCCAAATATATATATATTTGGCCCAGCCTGCTCCTTCTCCAATCTGGGGCCCCTTGAGAGATGTCCAACTGCCCATTTAGGCCCAATCCTACCTGGAAAGTTAAATAAGTAATGTTATGCCCATAAAATGGGTTGTTAGTTAAGGGATGATCAGGCTGGCAGAGAGCCTAAAAGGGCAGTCAGACATCCCTCTCATAATCCAGGACTGTTGGCTCCCAACGGCCCACCTGCCTACCTTCCTGATTGCCCCTAACCACTTCTGCCTGCCAGCCTGATCACTCCCTAACCACTCCCCTGCCAGCTTGTTTGCCCCTAACTGCCCTCCTCTGCAGGCCCAGTCATCCCCAAATGCCCTCCCTTGCAGGCCTGGTCCCTCCCAACTGCCCTCCCCTGCTGGCCATCTTGTGGTGGCCATCTGTGTCCAGATTGACCATCACTCAAACACATAAGATGACTGCCCCCATGTGGTCAAAAGATCCTGCCCCCATGTGGACACAAGATGGCCACCACAAGATGGCCAGCAAGGGAGGGCACTTGGGAGGGACCCTGCAAGGGAGGGTAGTTGTGGGTGATCAGGCCAGCAGGGGAAGGCAGTTGGGAGGGACCAGGCCTGCAAGGAAGGGCATTTGGGGGTGACTGGGACTAGAGGTGATGGCAGTTAGGGGCAAACAGGCTGGGAGGGGAGCAGTTAGGCATCAATCAGGCTGTCAGGGAAGTGGTTAGGGGGTGATCAGGCTGGCAGGCAGAAGTGGTTACAGACAATCAGGAAGGCAGGCAGGGGAGCAGTTGGGAGCCAGCAGTCCTGGATTGTGAGAGGGATGTCTGACTGCCCGTTTAGGCCTAATCCATGTAGGACATCCCTCAAGGGGTCCCAGATTGGAGAGGGAGCAGGCTGGACTGAAGGACACCTCCTCCCATACACAAATTTCATGCACTGGGCCTCTAGTATATTTAAAATACCTTTATATCTTTATCCCCCAGATGACTTTCTAGCCATTAAATAATACAATGGAATTGTTTACACTCCATACCATTATAGTGAAGATTAACTGTGTGAATTTTTTAAAGATCTAGAAATAATCACTGGAACATAGTAGGTGCTATATTATTAATGTAAACATTAATTCATTGGAGATTTATTCTGGAGTTAGATATGAAGTGGGTTTTAGCTTTGTGTTAAGCCAATTGTCCCAACATTATTTATTTACCAGCAGCCCAGCCTGTGAAATCATGCAGCCCTGCCCACCTGCACTGGTTTTTTGTTATTTTGGCCTTTTATAATATAGACTAGAGGCCCAGCGCATGATTAAATCATGCCCTAGGCCTAACCTGCCATCAGGGCCATGTCTGCCACCCTGTGAAGTCTCACACGCTCTGTGGAAGCTGCTGGCAGCCTGTGATGCTCCTCAGACACGGCCAGTGCCCCGTGACACTGCAGAAGTCCCACCAGCCATGGCTCCTGGGGGACCCATCAATTCATCTCCTGGTGAGTCCAGTAGGTGTATCAGGAGCACAGGCCTTTTGTGATATAGATAATACACCCTGTCCTCATCAAAAAGCTTATGCTGGCCTGGCCAGCGTGGCTCAGTGTTTGAGCATCAACTTTTGAACCAGAAGGTCTTGGTTCAATTCCCGGTCAGGGCACATGCCCTGACTGGGCTCAATCCCCAATGTAGGGCATGCAAGAGGCAGCCAATCAAAGATTCTCTCTCATCATTAGTGTTTCTACCTTTCTCTCCCTCTCCCTTCCTCTTGGAAATCAATTATATTATCTTTTTTTTTTTTAAGAAAAAAGCTTGTGCTAGAATGGGCAGAGCTCTGAGCTGGGGACGAGGCTACTCCAAACTCCCTGCTCACTTTCTCCAGTGCCAAGTTCAGGAGATTTGTCCCAGCAGGTTTCCTGAGGAGAGGGTGCAGCACCAGCTGCTGTCTCCATTCCCAGCCCAGGTGCAGGGCCCCTTAGCCTCCGTCTTTCTACAAATCCTTCACATTGACCTCTGGAGACAGTGAGATTCCCGTTTTCTCTAACCACATTCCTCCCTCAGCCCTCTGAATCTTCTCCGCCAAGGTTACCCACTGCCCCCAACCTTGTTAGCATCACCAGGTAGAGCCAGAAAAAAAGGATAGTCCTGTGTTTTGCACTGGGCAGTAGTGAGGGGTTCTCTATCCACCGGGGATCACCCAGCTAGGCTATGTGGCCACTACAGGTTCCTGGGTTCAATAAGAGCCAGATTTCCATGGTCTGATCATCTTCTTCTTCTTCTTCTTCTTCTTCTTCTTCTTCTTCTTCTTCTTCTCCTTCTTCACCTCTGTGAGGAAGTTTTTCAGAAGCCACACATTTTCTCCGAGTGCCATGGTATCAAAGGTTAGGGAGGAGATGGATCTATTGACAGAGATGCCTCTCTTTGTTAGGCTGAGAGCTGAAGGTCACTTTCTGAGGGCTCCTCTGTGCTGGCCTAGCCTGGAAGGCACTAAGCATAGAGCTTTCGTGCGAATGGCGCCCCCTGGCCTGCACAGCTGCCAAGACGTGTGCTAAGAGTTTTCCTCTGGTCACTTCCCCTTGAGTCTGAGGAGGAGCGAAACGCCCCTCAGGTGAAGGAACTGAGTGAGCTTCGAAGAAGTTAAATAACTCCCCCAGGTTTCACAGCCTGGAGTGGCACAGCGAAGGCTCACCTGAAAAACGACTCTGGGAGCATTTACCTCTGTGTTGGTTGTGAGGATTCAATGAGCTGATGCATTCAAAGAGCTTAGAAATACTGTCTGTCAGTCACACAGAAAGTTTCCAGTGCCCGAGAGTTGGTATTTTAGCATCGTTCTTGCAGTAGCTCCAGCTGGTATTATTATCCCCATTTGCGGTTCTCCCTACCCCACCTCCCCACTCCCTCCACCTCCCCATCACCTCCCCATCACCTCCCCACCCCTCCACCTCCCCACCTCTCCTGCAGCCAGCCAGCTGGATGAGCACTAGGGAAGTGCGACTAGTGTACTCTTGTCCACCAGGTGGCAGCACTGCAGAGCCAGTGGGTCCATTTCCAGCTCCCCTCTGTGTGGTTGGTAGGGAAGCCCTGCGCTCCCAGAGGCCCTGGGATATCAAAGGCCGGACCCTTCTTCTGCCTGCCCGAGCTCCCCCTCTGCCTTCTGGGGCTTCCTGCCCTCAAGGTCTGCCTGCACCCAGATAACTGTGCACCCTGGGGACTCAGGGTCTGGACCGTAGCGAGCTTACAGTATAGATTTGCCAGGGTTCCCACAGGGGCAGGCCTTCCCAGGAACTGTTTGATGAACCCTCTGGCTCTAAACTTCCCCACGGGCCGGGCTGGCTCCTTCTGGACACTCCACCCGACAGCCAAGCCTAATCCCTCAAGGCGGATTTCACTTGTCTTCTGGGGATGGATTGCTCCATCTGCTTCAAGCTTCCCAGGTCAATACAAGGAAACGTGGGCCTGGAGAAGGAGTTTCAGACTGGCTCCACACACATTCACCATCCCGCCCTGCGACACCTCAGCAGATCCCGAGTCCCTGACCTTTGACCTGTTCCCAGGGCACCCAGCATTTCTCCGAATGTTGGAGGAGGACCTCAATCACCGATGAAGCCTATTAACAGGCAGATGAAGCCTATTAACAGGCAGATTCCAAAGCCCCCCTTTGGGCCAGTGGTTCTCAAGGTGTGGTCTCAGGACCACTGCTACACTTCAACTGGGAACTTGTAAAAAATGCAAATTCTCCCCAGTCAGAAACTCTGGGGCAGGCAGGGGGGAGATGGAAGGGGAGGGGGAGGGGGCAGCAATCGGTGGCTAACAAGCCCTCCAGGCCACTCTGAGGCATTGGGGTTTGAGGCACACAGGCCTGCACTCCCCCCTCGCCTGGGGCTGCAGGATCCTGCTCCGCAGATGTGGCCCAATCGCTCTCTCCAGAGGTGGGGTAGGTCCAAGTCATCACTTCTAAGGGGCCAAGTGTTGTGTCAATAGTGCGGTTAGTGGGTTGTGTGGCATCCACCAGGCATGGTTGTGATAGGTATTTTCCCAGAGGAAGGTGCTCAAAGCCATTGTGGTTTTAGTGTTTATCTTGATGAAAATGTGTAATGTTTTCATTACAGTTGCTTAGCAAACAGACCTCTGGCTTGTGACTTCACAGATGATCAGATTTCATGATCTGTCTTGTTTCTGACAGCTTTACAATTGTTCTTCTCCGAGGCAAGGGGAGGTTGGCCCGGGCCATTGATGAGTTCCAGTGTGAAGGGGGAGGAGAAGCAGGCCCATGCCCTGCACCCCTTCCTCCCCACCCCCTCCCCCCATAATGTGGATGAGAGCCCCTGCCCTGGGGAGGACCAGGCTTGGGATGGGACAGCATGGTTCCTGGAGGAGGGAGAGGTGCCAGCCCATTCTTTTAGAAGCTCCTCACCTCAAATAGAGTATAGATGTTTGACAGGAAGTGTGAACTGTTCATTCCTTTCCCTGCCAGTCACCTCTCTGAGAGGGACGTGTAGAACTCAGCATGGCCATCCAGATCCCCCGACACATGCAGGGAGACAGGAAACACGGGCTTGTTTCCTCTGAGAGTGGAGCTGTAGCATCACGTAAACAAGGCTGTCTCAATGATGCCGGCCGCTGTCAGAAAGTAGATATTTTTTTTCTAATTACAAATAAACTTGTATGTGTCTCAGAAACCCTCAACCCACTTCTTATGATTCTATGGATAGAAGTGTAAGTGAGCTGAATAATGGCCCCCAAAAGATAAGCTCACGTCTTCCTTCTTTTTGTCCTTGTCTTTTATCCTAAGCTTATGAATTTTATTGATATTTTCAAAGAACCAATTTTTGGATTCATTGATTTCACAATTGTTGGTCTATGTTCATTAATTGCTGCACTTGTCATTCTAATTTCTTTAGTTTCAATTTGCACTTCTTTTACCAATTTCTTGCAATAGAGACACTGATCATTGGCTTTATATTTTTCTTCTTTCTATCATAAGCATTTAAAACTAGACTTTTCCTTTTAGCATTGCTTTAGCTGCATCTCACAAAATGTGATGTGTTGTATTTTAGCATTAGAAAAATATTTTTCAATTTTTTCCGTGGGTTTTTTTTTCTTTAACCTATGGATTAGATAGAAGTGTTTTAATTTCCAAATATTTCAGGTTTTTCTAGTTATCGTATTATTGAGCTCTGATTTAATATAGCTGTGGTTGGAGGATATAGGCTGTATAATTTCAATCCTTTTACTTTAGTGGCTTAGCATATGGGGCACCATGCACACTTGAAAAGTACAGAGTTGGCCATTTGTGGTATAGTGTCCTATATGTGTCATTTAAGTCAGAGTGTGATGGTGCCATTTAGATTTTCTAAATCTTTGCTGATTTTATGTCTAAGTCTACCTACATAGATGAAAGAAGTGTTAAAACCCCCAGTTATGATTGAAGAATGTTAATTCCCCTTTTGCTTGATTTTTTTTAATGGTAGAAGGAGGAAAAGGAAATAGCAGATGGAACAAAGTGCAGACAGCAGAGTTAAACCCAAATATGCCACTTGCTACCTTAAATACAAAAAGACTAAACAATTAAAGACAGAGATTGTCTGACTAGTTTTTAAAAATACCCAACTTTATGCATAAGAGACACTTTAATATAAGAACACAGATGAATTAAAAATAAAAGGATGGGAAGAGACATATTCATGCACACAGTAAGCACCAGAAAGTTAGAGTGATTATATTCAGATCCGGCAAAATAGACTTCAGGACAAGAACTATCAGAGATAAGCAGTGACATGTTATAATAATAAAATGGTGAATTTAGTAGCGAAACATGTTATAAATGTGTCTGAGCCCAATTTCTGCTTTAAAACACATGAAGCAATATTTGACAGAACTCGAAGAAGAAATAGACAAATCAAATCCTCTTCTTAGTAACTTGTAGACCAAAAAAAAAAAAATGTGTAATGATGTGGAAATTCTGAACAGTACTATCAATCTTCTTGATCTAAATGACATATAAAATATTATCCCCAACAACTACAGAATACACCATTTTTAAAATATTTTTTTTGATTGTTGACAGTATTACAGTTGTGTCCCATTTTCTCCCCTTTGCCTCCCTCCACCCAACCCCCACCCCACCCCACCCCAGGGGTTCCCCATACTATTGTCTGTGTCCATGGGTTATGCATATATGCATATGTGTTCTTAGGTAATCTCTTCCGATTCCCTCCCCTCCCCATCACCACTGAGATCTGTTATTCTGTTCCATGCATCCAGACCTCTGGCCCTATTTTGACAGTTTATTGTGTTTTGTTCATTAGATTGACATGTAAATGAAATCATGTGATACTTGTCTTTCTCTAACTGGCTTGTTTCACTTAGCATAATAGTCTCCAGGTCCATCCATGCTGTTTCAAAGGGTAAGAGATCCTTCTTATTTTACAGCTGCATAGTATTCCATGGTGAAAGATACCCCAGCGTTTTTATCTACTCCTCTGCTGATGGGCACTTGGTTGTTTCCAGATCTTAGCTATCGAAATAACGCTGCTGTGAACATACGGGTGAGTATATTCTTTCCGATGGGTGTTTTGGGATTCTTAGGATATATTCCCAGAAATAGGATTGCTGGGTCAAATGGGAGTTCCATTTTTAATTTTTTTGAGAAACCTCCGTACTGTTTTCCACAGTGGCTGCACCAGCCTGCATTCCCACCAACAAGGCACTTAGGGTTTGCTTTTTTCCACATCCTTAACAGCACTTGTTTGTTGGTTTATTGACAAAGCCATTCTGGCAGGTATGAAGTGACACTTCATTGTTGTTTTATTCATTTTATTTATTTATTTAATCCTAACCCAAGGATATTTTCCCATTGATTTTTTTAAAAATATGTTTTATTGATTTTTTACAGAGAGGAAAGGAGAGGGATAGAGAGTTAGAAATATCGATGAGAGAGAGACATCGATCAGCTGCCTCTTGCACTCCCCACACTGGAGATGTGCCCACAACCAAGGTACATGCCCCTGACCGGAATCGAACCTAGGACCCCTCAGTCCGCAGGCTGACACTCTATCCACTGAGCCAAACCGGTTTCAGCCCCATTGATTTTTAGAGAGGGGAAATACCAATGTGAGAGTTACATATAGATTAGTTGCCTCCTGCATGAGCCCTGACCAGAGCCCGCTCCGGGGTGGACCTGCAATGGAGGTACATGCCCTTGACCTGAATCGAACCCAACCCTTCCATCTGCAGGTTGATGCTCTATCTAAGCAAAACTGGCTGGTTTTAATTTGCATCTCTCTGATGGTTAGTGATGTTGAGCATTTTTTCATGTCTATCGGCTATCAATTAGTAAGACCTCTTAGGGGAAGCGTTTATTCAGGTCTTTTGCCCATTTTTAAATTGGATTGTTTGTCTTCCTCATAAGTTGGATGAGGTCTTTATATTTCTTTGTTTGGAAATTAACTCCTTATCAGATGTCTCATTGGTGAATATGTTTTCCCATACAGTAGGTTCCCCTTTCATTTCACTGATGGTTTCTTTTGCTGTGCAGAAGCTTTACAGTTTGAAGTAGTCCCATCTGTTTGTTTCCCTTGCCCTAGGGCCTAGGCAATGTATTGATGAAAATATTGCTACGGGAGATGTCTGATTTTTACTGCCTATGTTTCCTTCCAGGATTTTTATGGTTTTGTGACTTACATTGTCTTTTATCCATTTTGAGTTTATTCTTGTATATGAAGAATATACCATTGTTTTTCAAGCATACGTAGAACCGAGATGGACTGTATGTGTTGGGCCATAAAAATCACCCTGGCTAAAACAGCCCTCTACCCCATCCAGTCACTCTCTCTCTCACCACTGATTGCATCGTCCTCATAGCACCTTTCCTTACCTGCTCTTGTCTTGTGCTTAGATTGTTTGTGGTCTGTCTTCCTACTAGAATGTCAGCTCTGTGAGAGCAGGTGCTTCTTCTGTCCACCCTGAATCTCCTGTGCCTGGCCTGGTGCCTGCCACTTAGCTGGTGGCTGAACTCGTTTCCAAGGGTTGCCGAAACAAAGTGCCACACGCCGGGTGGCTTAAAACAACAGAAATGTATTCTTTGCGGTCCTGGAGATTTACTGTCTGCGCTTCTCCAAGACCTTCACCTGCCTGATCATTCCCGGGGGATTAGACAGAAACCCTTGGGCTTCCTAACTGACCCCCAAGCTCCCGAGGGCTTGCTCATCATTAATCTGTTGTCATTCACTTGCAATGCTGGGTGCCCTGGAGATGAGCAGGACTGGTCTGGCCCTCAGAAATTCCTGGTCTGATGATGGAGGGAATGAATAGCACCCGCACAGAGGCTGGGGAGTGAGGGGCAGAGGGGGGTCACAGGAGGGTCCCTGAGCTCAGCCAGGTTGGGCTGGGGGCTAGGTCTAAGCTTTACAGATGCTAGAAAAGGCGATGCGTGGTTCTAGGGGCCACTTGGAGGGCTCAGGCACAAGATCCACGCTAGAGTTCGGAGGCCCTCGAATGCCCAACCAAGAGTCTACACTAGAGTGGGGAGATGGGGCGTCGGAGACAGGTATTGGGTGGTGTTTATGACGAGCAGTCTGTCCACAGCTCTCGGTGAGTCATATACTGCCTGGGGCAGCACCCGGCCCGCCAGGGTTTTCTAATCGGATGTTGCAACTGCACCCGCCTCTGACGCCTGCTGTGCGATGTTGAAGCTGAAGGAAGCCCTTGCAAAAAAAAAAAGGATCATTTTTACACCCAGGCAAACCTCTGGCCCCGCCCCGGCCCGCCTGGCCCCGCCCCTGGAGGCGGGGCCATCCTCGGCGGCGGCGGCGGGCGGGGAGCGCACTCCCAGGCCCGGCGCGAGTGCCCGTGGCTGGAGACCGCGAGCTCCGCGCGCCCCGACGGCGCCCGCCAGTCCCGCAGGGCAGGGGAGGCCCGGCGGTCCGGTTCCTGCGCCCGCAGGACAGATGTGTCCGGGCGCCGGCGCTCCCGGACCAGAGCGCCAGTGACGCTTTTGCGGGAAAGGCAGGACGGCGGCGCGGAGATGCCGGCGGAGATGCCGGCGGAGGACCCGTGCGCCCCCGGCGCGCCCGAGGCCGCCGGCGCCCAGGGCTCGGCGCGCGCGCCCGGCCCGGAGCCGCGCCTGTCCGGCCGGCTGCTGCCCGAGCTCTACGGCTTCGCGGCGCGCGTGCTGCTCTGCCTGGCGCCCGTCTACCTGGCCGGCTACCTGGGGCTCAGCGTCACCTGGCTGCTGCTCGGCGCGCTGCTGTGGCGCTGGTGGCGCCGCAACCGCCGCGGCAAGCTCGGGCGCCTGGCGGCCGCCTTCGAATTCCTCGACAACGAGCGCCAGTTCATCAGCCGCGAGCTGCTGGGCCAGCACCTGCCGGCCTGGGTGAGCCTCGGACCCGTCTCCCTGCCCCTTCTCTCCACGCTCCCAGCGGGGCGGGCAGCGGGAGGCTGGCGGGCAGGGGCCGGAGGTGGGCTTGGGGGGCGCTGGGAGGTTCGGAAGGAACCCACGGGGCGCCGGGGGCCCGGGACGCGGGGACCCGAGGGAGGGCAGGAGCCAGGTGACCCGCACACCAGCCCCCCACGGGCCCGGCTCAGATACCCTGCGGGCAGGGCCGTGCCCCTCGCGCCCCTCGTTCGCATCCCCCACCTCGGGTGCGGCGGCGCTGGGGGCGGGGACCTGGATTTCATTTAAGGGCCGGAGCCTGGAGAGAAGTCACGGGCGGGCACACCCAGGAGGAAACCGGGGCGCCGGGGCAGGGAGAGGCTGGCGGGGCTTCGAAGACAGGGCTTCTGACTTGGGTAATGGGGCGCCCATTCCTGGGGTTAGGCATCCAGGGTGAGAAGCAGGTCTGCGGGAACTCCTGTGAACAGTATGCAAACAGATGTAAAGGCGAACACCTGTGAGGAGTATGCAAACAGATGTAAATGTGGGCTTTCTGACCCGCCGGAAGGTGTACAAGCTGGGGGGTGGGAGGGGCGGAACGTGGAAAACCTGGGAACTACCCCGTCGAATATTCTCCTCCATCCTCTGCCTCCTGAAGACGGGGGGACACGGCTCTGGGAAGGCGGGGAGCGCGCCCCTGGCCCAGATGCTGCAGCACAGGGGTCGCCATCGAGGCTCCATGCTGCCCGCACCAGGCCGCCTTGCCCCGTGTTGAGAACGGATTTCCTCGCGTGGGAGTGGGGCTGGTGGCTTCTGGCCCCTTTGATGTTAAATTAACATGGCAAACCCGTAGTGCGGGATCGGAGAAAGCGGAGGGTCTCCATGGCCTTGGATGTGGCTTGGCACACGGGGCCTTCCCTGGTCCCGCACAGCAGCACCAGGGAGTGCGTGTGCTGCAGGGAAGGCACCTCTCCTCTGACTGACACCCGCCCGGTGAGGGGTAGAGGCCACGGGGCCAAGTGGGCTGAGCAGAGAGTCATCCCTCACCCCTGGAGGGCCTTGGCGCTCATTCTCAGGGCGGCAGCCTTTCCTGCCCTGTTAGTGCCTCCCCAGGGTCCTGCGAGCTGCTGCCTCCCTGTGGGGCTCATTGTCCCCACCTGTGAAAACCAGGCAGCCCCCCCCTGGGCCTTCCCTGGTTCCTTCCCTGGAAGATGCAGCTGGAAGGGATGCTTCAGCCCAAGAAGGGGCTGTGTGTGAGTGAAGCACCTGTGAACCCCCTTGTCCTGTGACTGTGACTGGCCGGGCCTGGGAGAGAGCAGGCGGAGTCTCCCCCGCTCAGCCCCTGGACCGGAGTGGCTGCCGTGTGGACGGGTGAGTGCTCCTCGCACCCAGCTTTCAAGGCTGCTTTTGAAGGAATGGAGAGCTGCCTCGGTCGGCCCTCCTGCCAGGCTGCGGACCGGGGGACAGCGGAGGGAGAGGAGTGGGGTCCTTGGTGCTTCGAGCTGGTGACGCCCAGCGCGCCCTCCTGCAGTGCAGCCGGAGAGGGGTCCGCAGCAGCTGTGTGAGGTGAGTGTCGGAAAGCTGCCTGTTCAGAGCCAGCGATGAGGCTTGGGGGGGCTGTCGCCAAATTCTCGATTCCCTGGCCTCCTGACCACCCGACCTTCCTATAGGAAACTCCTTCCCAAGGGTCCGAGCTGCACATGTGTGTCTCAGCTGGATGACCGCAGGGGTGGAGCTGTAGGAGGGAGGTGCAGAGTGCGGGCTGCCCAGGCTCCCCTGCGCCCGGCTCTGCTGGGCCCGGCCTGTAGGTTCAGGGATTCCAGCAGTGGTGCCCCAGCATCCGCTTCCCTTCTGCCCTCAGCGTCGCTCCTCCACGCTCTGGGCTCCTCAAGACCCTCCTGGGGGACCTTGGCTGCTGCTCTGCTCCCCCCCCCTCCAACCCCTTGTGGCAGGGTCCTGGTGGGAGCCGGGCAGGCCACACTCCTGGGTTCGTGTATCAGGCCCCTTCGCAGCTGCGTGCAATGATGCTTACCCCTGGAGCCCTTGCCCAGTGCTCAGGTGACTGATTGGATTGATACTTGTTTTGCTCCTGCCATGAGGGGGCCGGTGTGAGGAGGAGGTGTTTGGGGGATGAGAGCTGAGGTCAGGTGGAGTCTCGGGCCTGGCCGGGCTAGCTCTTCTGCCAGCGGATAGCAGCCAGCTGGCAGCCTTGTTAGCACAGTGCACCCTGGTACAGCTGCTGGGGTGGGGTGAGCTGATGTGATTGGTGGCAGGTCTGGACTTGAGTCTGTGCTCCTTCATTGGGGACCTTGCGCAGGTCCCCAGTCTTCCCTGGGTCCCTGACTTCTCTCCGGACATGGTGAGGACTTAGGAGCCTGCCATGATTAACCCATCCCCAGTTGGCTTTCCGCTGGTGCCCCCTGCCCAGAGGACCCTGTTCCCCAAACTTTCTGCCTTTCCCCCACCTAATTGGGTGCATCTGAAGGATGACGGCTGACAGGTGAGCCATTCCCCTAAGGGCATCCCAGGCTCACAGTAGCATCCCTGGGAGGCTGGGCCACTGGGACGGTCCCTCGAAGCCCCGCTGCCGGCCGCCCCGGCAGACAACCAGGCTGCGTGTTTCCTCTCCTGGGAGTTCGGCATTCCTCCTTTGGGTGGAGCCCCAGTTTTCCAGGCCCAGCCTCTCCCCGTCCGTCCTGTGCTGAGACTTTTGTTAATTAGGGCAGTGGTCGGCAAACTTGTTAGTCAACAGAGCAGCAAACCCTGGCTTGTGAGCCGCACGTGGTTCGAGAGCCGCAGTTTGCCGACCACTGAATTAGGGGAAGAAAATGTGAGGTCAGCTCTGAGCCAGGATGGGCACTTGCAGATTACATTTCAAAGCGCACTTCTGGGAGCTCATGTTGGAGCCTGGTTTTGAGCATCAGGACCGGTTGGGGGCCACCTGAAACAGGGGGGACTTCCTACCCAGGAGGCCCCCGAGGCCCGATGAGGTCATTCATGGGCTTGGAGTCAGGCCCGTCCGCAGGAGGCAGGCGGCAGGCGGGTTTTAGTCACGCCCCAGGGTCTCTGCCCCGTGTCTGAGCGATGCTTCATGGACTTCCCAGGCCCTGGGCCAGGATTGGGCAACAGAGGAGCAGAGTGTGGGCCTCCCCACGTCCCAGCCCAGCCCAGGGATGTAAGGCATCCTTTACTCAGTTGGCAAACATCTACTGAGGGCTTACAGGATGCCAGCTCAGTGCCACAGGCTGGCCCACAACAGGAGTGACACAGGTCCCTGCCCTTGAGGAACCCGGGCTAGATGGGCTTCAGAGCCCAGAGAACAGCCTTTGCTAATACAGGGTGATGTGTCTACCAGGTAGCAGTGCGAGGCTCTGCGAAGGCTGGGGGACCTCCAGCCCAGACCGGACTGGCCCGGGTAGCCTCCTCGGAGGAAGTGGCATTTCGGTGTTGCTGGCTGCCGTAGGGGTGGGAGTGGCCCAGCAGTTAGGGGGAAGGGCAGTGCCCAGAGCTCAGTGGAATCATGATGTTATCGTATGTTTTTTTCTCTGCCCGCTCGCTCTTTTCTCCCCTTGCTTTTAGGGGCACAGATGATGATAATCCTTTTGTAAGAGAATTGAGGTCAGTAGGTTACCGGTAGGAATTTGGTGTTCTCCTGGGAGTGACGCTATGACTTTGGAGTCCTGTCAGGAACCCCCTGGGGCACAGGAGCCACCTTCTCCCGGGGCCTGAGCAGGTCCTCCAGCCTGGAGCCCTGCACACTCCTTCATCTCCCCCGCTCCCACTCCCCCCCCACTCGCTCCCACACCCCTCCCCAGGACCAGAACCGCCTGGGAGCTTGTTAAAGATGCAGGTCCCCAGGCCCTGCCCCAGGCCTCCTGATGCAGCTTTTCTGGGGCTCTCACCAAGAACCCAGGTTTCTCTCAGCTCTCCAGGTGGTGGTTTATGCAGAAAAGTTGAGAGCGGCTGCCCGAGGCTAGCCCTTTGCATTGCCAGGTGCTGGGGGTGTCTCCCCACCAGCTGGTCCCAGATACTCCCAGCATTGGGGGGAACTGGAGGAAAAGCTCAGTGACTTTAGGGCTCACTCTGAGAGTGAGCCACCTGCCTTCTGCTGCCTCCCCTTTAGTGGCCTGGTGAGGGGAGACACCAGACAGTCCCTGACGGGGCCCCTGAGCTGCCCCTTACGAGGGAGCGCCCCTCCTGGGCAGATGTTATCAGGGGCGCTCACAGGCATGGGGCCCACCTGTCTGTGGACGCCTTTGGGAGTACAGCTCCCTCAGCCAGTCAGCAGAGGCCAGGGACACAAGTCAGCTGCCATCCTTCCTCTGTGGCCTCAACCAGGTGACAGGACTTTCCCTGTGTCCTCCTCTCCCCACTTTTTACTCTCCCATCTCCGTGGTCTCCCAAGCGTGCAGAGCTGGAGGCACCGAGAAATGCCGCAGAGAATTTGCTGGGCGTTGGGTCAGGCAGCAGTGGGCACCCAGCCCAGGGGGCCTTGTTCTTGGCATGTACCTGAGCTCCAAAGTGGCAGAGGGGTCGGTACCGCCACGGTCTGTACAGCTTCCAACAAGTGACCATGTCGGAGCCAGGAAGGATACTGAGCACCTTACATTCATGGTTGAGTCGAGTTTAGTTTTCTCAGAAACTCTGTGGAGTGGGCAGTGCCACACCCATCTTGTGGATGAGAGCACTGAGGTTAACAGAGGCTAAATTTTAAATGTCCACAGAATAGGTTAACGAAACACGAATAAAGGGACTTGAAATGCTGACATCTCAGGGAGGAGCGGGAGAGGAAATAAATGAGGAAAATGTGTGAAGGCTCCTGCCACATCCCATGCAGGTGAGAAGATCTGAGCTCTGACCTTGGCAAGTACACACTAGTCTCTGAGTCTGTATCTGTAAAACAGATTTTTGCTATTCACCTTATACAGCACTAGGAGGAACAAATAAGAATGTCTGAGAGCAGACCCTCTGCTGACCTCGACTTCCTATCGAAGAGGAAATCTAGTGTGTAAAGAAGAGGAGCGAGTGAGGGGCCAGGGCACAGAGCCGCCCACACTCAGCTGCAGCACTCCATAGCTGGTGATTTCAGTAGCCTCTGAGCCTTCGCTTTCTTATCTATAAAATGGAGCTTGTTAACCTAAACATAAAAGGCCTCTCAAAATAAGAGGCACCGAGCATTTATTTGAGATCAAAGAATAGCTATTTGGGAAGCACGGATTCAGGCAGAAGCCCAAGTCATGTTTCGATTAGGAGACAAAGTCAGTAGTACTTATGGGAAGGGGAAGGGAAGCAATTACATCAACAGGAGGAAGGCCTTTCCATGGTGCAGATAACACAGTGGTGCTAATTCTAAACAAGGTTTTGAATGTTCAGTCTGGTAGTCATCAGCTCAGTTGTCAGAATATCTGCTTGTTATCTTTGCAAACAGGTTTTGGGGGCATAATGTTGCCTTAGGCCAAGTCCAGAGGTGGTTTTTGTCTGCTTTAATATTACAACAGTTTGAGGTTGTAAGGTGTGCAAGGCCATTCCTCTGGAATGGCAGTTTTGGCTCCATTTACTTATTTAATTTTTATAATCTAGTAAGGGAAGGGGAGTGTTAAATAACTTGAGATAACAGGAACTCAAAAGGGCTGAAAATAGCATTGGAGAAAGATGTAACTGGGCAACTTTGAAATAAAGCAATTTTCATATTAGATAAAATATAGTATAACTCAAATATATCATAAAGACAAAGAAAGAGGTTATCTTTTATAATAATAAAAGTATAATATGCTAATTAGACTGGACAGCTGAATGACCTTCCAGACATCTTTCTGGATGAAACCACAAGGGCTGAGGCAGAGGCAGTTAGGAGTGATGAGACAGGCAAGCAGGCAGGCAGGCGAGTGGTTAGGGGTGATGAGGCAGGCAGGTTAGTGGTTAGGAGCCAGTGGTCCCAGATTGTTAGAGGGTGTAAGCAGGCTG